>JAVLUZ010000154.1:0-68290 GCA_036768485.1 Mermis nigrescens | reverse complement strand
GTTTAACAAAAAGATTGGGTGCTAGCAAGAAAAAATGCTCCGATGGAACAAAAAAAGGCAGAAATATGCTTGGAACAAAGAATTATCAAGGACGTATAAAAAGGAGGGACTAGAAAAAGCTCCTTATCTACAAATGTCACAAAATTTGCTAAAAACATAGAAATTTCCTAAACAAAGAAAAAATGAAAGTAAGTAAATCAAAAAAATCCTACCTGTGCCTAAAACTGCAAGATCTGCTAAAATCAAGACTTTTTCTAAGCAACGCAAAAATCGAAGTATATTCTGCGGCCTTCTGAAAAAATAGGTGAACCTTTTCTATATTGTCCACCATACAGTGGGCGGTTCCAAAATTCTTGAGCGGGTTTTCAAATTGGAATATTGACCAAGAAAATAGTGCTATGGCGACGAAAACACCATTTTTGAACGTTTCGCTTGTCGAGCTCTATCTATCGGTTACCTTCCAAAAAAACCCAAAAAGAGCTAGAAAGATTTGAAAAAATTGAATTTTGGAGGTATTGTTGGGTATTTGCGTTTTTTCTTGTTGGGTATTTTGCTTGGGGGTGCGATACTCCCCAACCCCTACGCCTCAGGTATGGCAGTCCAATGCTTAATATAAAGCTTATAAAATAAATCTCAAATCTGCGTTTTTGCTAATCACTTGCAACGTTAATTTATTCGATATTCTGGCTAGATAAATATTATAAAAAGTTATATCCTATGGTTGTTTGCGACCACCGCTAACGAAAGACTGTGATTTCTACATAACGCATGCGTCTTCAGTACTCTTCTGGCGTTTAATCCCCATAGACCACCCGGATTTTATTCCTGCCCATGTAAACTGATAACCATTAGGCATGGAAGAGTAGGGTATGCGCCAGTGTTCAATCAGAACGTCGAAAATTGCCGTTTTTTCCAACATACCATAGTTACTATTTTTTTGACCCAGAAAAATATTGCAACATGGCGCTGCTCAGCTATGGCGATATCTGCTTTTGCAGAGTGAGTGGTTCAGTTATCTAGCCCAATGTGTTACTTTGTTCGACAGGATGCTGCTTTCTTCTGCAGGCCGCAGAATATACTTCTGATTTTTGACGCTGCTTAGAAAAAGTCTGATTTTTAGCAGATTCTTGCAGTTTTAGGCACAGGTAGTTTTTCTTTGATTTACTTACTTTCATTTTTTCTTTGTTTAGAAATTTCTGAGTTTCAGCAAATTTTGTGACATTTCGCAGATATGGGCTTCTTCTGAATCTCCTCCTTTTACGTCCTTGATAATTCTTTGTTCCAAGTATATTCTACCTTTTTTGTTCCATCGGAGCATTTTCTTCGCTAGTACCCAACTTTTTGTTAACAAAAATGGTAGTTATTCTATCTTTGTCAGTGTTGTAGCGAATGTCATTAGGTACTCAGCAATTTATGCGCATTCTGTGTATTATACTGGAAAATCACCTAAAGTCGCGAAAATCTGCTAAAAATCAGACTTTCTCTAAGCAACGCAAAAAATCGATGTATATTCTGCGGCCTCTAAAAAAGTGTCTTTTTTAAATAATGTTCGAAGTTTCAGATAAGAGTGTAAACGAAATCTATCAAGGTTACTTTTTTAAATTGCTGGCACCTGATTGATAGAAAACTAAGAGGTATTGTATTTAAAGTTGTTTTATTTGTTATGAGCATTATAGCAAGCAAAGCAGGAGCCGATTGATTAGTGCACACAATCGTTTCGGGCATGCTTGTGTATCTACATTTAAGTCTGTTTCAAGTCAACTTACGCGTTTCCTACTGTTTTAAACCAACCATGTCTCCAATTGTCTTCGATGTTTGCTATTTCATTCAATTGGCTTAGAAGACTGTTAGTTTATTCAATATCATTTCCCATAGCTACTGCATAGCTAACGTGCTGCTGTTTCAATCATTGTTATGGTTAAATATTTATTTTAATCTGTTGGCCGCAGAATATACATCGATTTTGCGTTGCTTAGAGAAAGTGTGATTTTTAGCAGATTTTCCGACTTTAGGTAGATTTTTCCTAGTCCCTCCTTTTACATCCATAATAATCCACAATTCCGAGTATATTCATCTTTTTTGTTCCATCGAGCATTTTTCTTATCTAGTACCCCACTTTTAATTAGTATGATTTGAGTACATCAGTCAGTAAACACATACAGTAACATGCCACAATAATGACGGCAGTCCAAGAACACGGAAAACAATACTGTTCTCAACATCAGCATTATCCTTTTACAAACAAGACCTTACATTATTTTAACAGATCAAGTTTTCCAGCATTAACTTTACGCAAATATCAATTGTAAGGAACACTAACGCCCAGATTTGAGGTGCAAAATAAATTTGTAGTAAAAACAACATTTTAACAACAAATGATTGAGTTGCAAACTTCACACAACTACTAGGTGTAAAGAAAACTCGCAAGTCAGATTCTCAATTCTGATTTTACGCAGAACATTTTAAAAAAATTAAGCTCCCGCAAAGCTCTAGAACGAGAATTAATATGCAGTGTAAAGTTTACACAAGCACAGAGTTTAAAGAAAATTTCCGTCGGATTCGTAAATCTGATATTACGATTCAACATTTATGAAAATTACGTTATGATCAACATTTATGTAAAAATTAAGTCTCCACAATGGCCCAAGGACAAATAATATCAGATGTGTAAACGTAGACCTCAAGATACGTTCACTTCGCTTACTAACCCGAATCTCAGGCTTATGCGCTCGCACGGGGTTCTCGCTCTTTTGAGGAGGTCTGATGACCAGCCGGCGATTCAAGGGTAAGCGGCTTGCCTATTCAAGGTAGTCCGGCCTCTACGCACGCACCTGAGTGAAACTTACTTACTTGCCTGATTAAGTACCTAATTAAAGTAAGTTCCCGAAACCTAATTGAGGGCTCAAAAGATTATTATTCAACTTGTTTTGGACCGAATTACGGTGCTTGAAAATATTAAGGGTTCCTAAGTATAGTGTACACAAGGACACGAAGTTCAACAGCACGAAATTCAACCGAGCCAGCATCGTTAATTAAATAATTAATTTTTACAATATTTTTGGACAGAAAAATTATGAAGCAATTAAATAGCGACAGCATGGAGGATACATGCTGCCGACAATCGTCATTACGCTAATCGGGTAAAATCAAACAATGTAATTAAAGCAAGGGCACAAAGCCCTGCCAAAGCGCCATACAACTGATTCCAATTCGTCCAAACACGAATGATTAAAAACAAAGCGTACGGCGAAAAGAAGCGTGCACCGCTACGCAGGAAAACTAACAGACAAGTTCTACAGCTAAGCAGATAAAAAGGCACGTACGGAGTCTGTCTCGCATTGGCGACGGAAAAGAAAAAATATGACTACGCTCAGCGCGGAAGCTGGCGAAGGAGGCTCTCAGGCTCAAACTAATTGTAAAATGTAAAATCTTAAAGTGCCGTCAAAACTGCGCTCGCGCGCTCGCACGCAGTTTTAACTGACACGGAAAAAGAGGCATAACAACGCACGAACCAAGAGATACGAAAAGGATCTATGAATACGACAATAGGCCTGTGGGCAAAAGCTTACGGTAAAGGTATGTACAAACGAGACAGGCACACAATGCAAAACACACACATATGATCTTTTAACACCACGAGTAAGATATGATAACACACATACCAATGCGTACTCAAGTCGCATTAAGCCCGAGATGCCCATTTTCCTATCCCGGATTTTGATTGAAAATATGTGGCGAATGGAATGAAAAATATGATAATTTTAGGGGAAGGTGGTCCCGGGCGACATTACCAAGCGTTGCGCTTAGCGGTTGTGACGTGCGTATGGAAATTGAGCACATGAATGTACATCTGGGCAATCAATCGGTTTTTCATCTGTTTCAAAAACTCAAACTGATTTTTTCCCAAAAATTTTTCAGTGTAAAGTTTACAAACATAGGTTTGGCACATACAAACATACTACAATCAAGGTTGAATCCTAAACCGAATTTATTTCACACTCAATGGGATCAGATTTTTAAAGTTTGCAATGTGGTGGACAGTGTAAAAATACGTGTTTGTACATATTTTTGTTCCCACTTTCTCTGTTCGAAGTCGGGAGAGGTCGAATAGGTAAAAATAAAGTACTTTCTAAGGTGGCGAACAAAATATGAAGTGAAGAAGTCGGGAGAGGTCGAATAGAATAATAAAGTACATTTTCAGGGTTGGCGAACAAAAATATGGACAAACACGTATTTTTCACTGTCCACCACATTGTACACTTTAAAATTCTGAACCGAACGCCCATTGAGTGTAAATAAATTCGGTTTAGGTTGTAGCCGTCTGATTGTAGTACGTTTGTCTGTGCCAAACTATGTTCCGCAAAATATTTGAGATGATTTACCGATTAAATACGAAAAACCTGTTTTTTCGCCCATTTTACACCTCAGATTTTGAACTTTACACCCCCATAAACAACTCGAATATTATGTTTGTTTTGAACGCGGTTTACTTTGACGTGTAGCCTTGAAAGTTACTTTATTTTGATTTATTTAAATTATCTTAAGTCTTGACTTGAAAAAGTTCGCTTAGAAATCATTGACCGAATCTGTTTTTTTACTCATCCACTAAAGTGTAAGTTTAAACCCCTGGTACTGTGCATTGATTGTAGAAAAGTTTTGAAGGTCAGATTCATTATTCGACCTCACAGAAAATTTTTAAAAAAAATTCATCATCACTGACGCTTTGGGTGGAAAAAATTTTTTTTTCAGTGAAAAGTTTACACACACTAATAACGTAATATTGATTGTAAAGAAACAAAATAAATTTTGACGTGTAGCGCTTAAGACGAGGCAGATTTTGAAGTACTTACCATGTTCTTTCTGCTAAATTGGAGAATATGGCAGGAAAAAAATATTTTTGTCTCAGCTCTTTACAATAAGCCGCCTCTAAATTCGAAAATATTATTTTTTAGAAAAATAAAAAAAAGTTTCCCCTGAATTTTTTAACCGTCTACCTTTTGAAACCAATCGAACTGCATAGAATGTAAACGAGTTAGATATGCTCTTGCACACGAAACTGTAAAAAACCGTCTAGTTTGCACTCCTGTGCAACAACCAATGAATGAAATTTTAAGCCAGATTCGTAACCTACTAATTAGGAAAACATTTTAAAAAAAAATTGGCCCTCCGCAAATTATTTGAATTTTTGGTATAAACTTTACACACTCACGACGCGCTCGGTATTGAGTGTAAACAAGAAAAAAAATGGGGCACTAAGATTTTTTTATTATCTAATTTTTAAAAAAACCGCACCTCTCAGATGTGTGCCGTTATAGCTGTGAGGGGGGGACATATGTTGGGGGTACCCAAGTATATTATAGGTACGCGCTAACGCGTTCTACATGATATATAAGATTTGTCTTCTGGGTGAAAATATAAGTTTAGATTCTGAGGACTTCTGAGACAAGCACTAATTTTAAACTAACCTTGACCTCAAAATCAGGTGTGAAGAAAACTTATGTACTAATAAATAAAACAATTTGTCGAATACATAGAATCAAATATGCATCTATCAAATTGTAACTTTTCAATAAAAAAATTTGCAATAAATTTGCTTGTCAACTTTAGTGAAGAAAATTGGCATGAATGAAGGAATTCGACAAAGTAATAAAACGAGATTTATGTATGAACCAGTCCAAGACTAACAATGGGAAAGCTTCATCAGTACAAAGAAAAAGCAAAAACACAGTTGTTAGAAGAACACAACATTATAGTGATTTAAATGAGATTTTACTGCAATGGTAAATTATAATGATCAGCTAGAGCTTCTAAGATTCGTTTTGAAACGATGAATTATACATCAGTGCTTTTTTATTTAAACTTTCAATAAGCCGAGTAAACAAAAGTGAACTTTCGCTGAAAATTAAAAATTTTACCGAAACATATTATGCGCTAAAATTACTCGCTGGCTTAGATAGCACCTGTCAAAAAAGTGCTTCGAGTCAAGTACGATAGATTTTTAGCCGTAAGAGGTATAAACGTATTTAAAAGGAAGAAATCTCATACTTTGTTAATAAATTTAAAATGATAGGAATTCGCAAGTTTTTCGGGTACTAAAATAAATGGAACTTGTAAAATGTGACTTGTTCTTCTTCTTCTGAATCTTCTTAATGATCACTGTTGTTGCGAAAAAGTAGTCCGATTTTAAACTTATTAAGTACTATGTAATTTGCAAGAAAGCACTAATCCAATCGAGATCGCACTTAAAATGGCTTGCATCGTAATTCACTTAACTGATTATTGTTTCTTGTTTCAGCCTTGCGGTCGATTTGTTGGAGCATTGTTGTTAATATTGTTGTTGTTGTTGTTGTTGTTGTTGTTGTTCCTAGCGTTGGAAACCGGCGAATTTGGAGGGGCTCGCGGCTGAAAATGCGCAAGATAAATAGAGGATTATTAAAAAGCAATTAATACTATAATCAGCTTCCGAGTTATTCGGTTCTACTAAGTAAAAGCTTTAAGAAAGCCTTATTAATTTACCTGGAAGGAGGTCGCGCGAGAGTTAATGAAATATTCAGGAATCCGCAGGTCCAACGCATATGGCTGCAACAACGCATTAGCGTTGGGGCGTAAAGCTAGTCTGGGATCAAGAATCGAGCTTTTGGGCCAAAATAACTGCATGAAAACAGGCATAAAAGCGCCAAAGTAGCGTTAGAGACTACGTTATGAAGTTCTAAATAAGTTTTAAGTTTGGAATAAATTTTAAGCACTTTTACAAGAAAATTCCTTAGTTTTTATTCGTTTATTGCTCCTCATTTTTGCTCAAATTTTCCCGAAAAATTTTACATTGTTCCATTATAGAGGTGGACCTCAACTTTCGTGCGTGTCTGGTCTGGAGACCTCCTTAGAATCTAAAAAACGACTTAAGTTCGATAGACGACCTGGAATCGAATTTTATGTGTTACTTTTTGATAATTTGGCCCGTCGGATTAGTTACCAGATGTTTGTTTACGCCTTTAATACGATGTTATGCGTAACGTCTTCAGGATTCGTACTTGTCCCCATTTGTATAACGTTCTAATAATGGCCGTTAATGATACTATTATTTCTTATACTCATGAACGTTCGTCGTTTATTAGCGCGGTCGAAATAAATTGGTGCAATTTGCTGGGACAACCTTTACTCAATCTCTCCAGTTATACCATTGCTGATATCGAATAATCGATGCAATTGGTATGTTGATTAATCATTGTGACAAAACTTATAAACATGTGAAAAGGATTAATTATCCTATCAGTATGATGATGTGTTATTATAACGAAAATGCTTGCTTGGTGAAAGATTGAACAATGGAGAATTTATTACATGATGGCTTATTGTAAAAGCAAATCTCTTGTATTGTACTATCAAGTCTGCTACCTGTAGCCTGATACAAATGTTGAATTTACCCAAAAAATTGTGTATCCACATGTAATAATGAATACTGAATTTGATATTGATTATATTCCTAAAACACTTATAGTGTGTTAACATTGTTAACATGTGTGTTCACATTAAAATGTGGTAGTATTCCTTTTCAACTTGTTATGTGAATTGTTTCTATTATAAAAAAAAAAAAAGCAGGCTTTTAATTTGTAAAACTGTCATGTGCCTTGCTGAGTATTAGTCTTCTTCATTATTGTCCTTAATTTAAGATTACTTGTATTTTTAAGTGATTAATAATTAACAATCCTTTGATAATACATTGATGGCTACTCATACAACCTTCCAATGGCATACAAACGTCTTATTACCTCATTTATTTCATCTTATTTTGGTGGTATAACTTGTTGTTCTTTAATAGTACAAACATACGCGTACCTTATATGCAAAATTTCTGACGCTACGCGTTAAAATGTGACAATACAGAAAATCGATCGCTTCTGAATGTCCTTCCGCTTAAATTCAGCGGAAAATTTTTTCGTACAGAATTGTCGAAAATATTAACATTTTCCAAACAATTTTTGTGGCAAAAGCAGTTTTAAACAAAAGTAGAACCATTAAACGCCAAAAAACGTCATTCTCGCACGGAAAGGGCAAAGTTTTGGACCTATTTTTGACTGTTGTCGGAAAAGTTGGATAGCACATCAGGAAATCCTAGATCCGCCATGGGCCGTACTAGTTTGTGTACGAAACCTTTGCCCATGTTTATTGTCAATTTAATCAGCGACACTCATACCTGGGCGTGGGATGTTTGAGGGTATACACCAACCCAGAAACCAAAACACCCTCCCATAGAAACCAAAATACCAACCCCCCAGAATTCAATTCTTGAAAATTTTTTTTTCGCAATCTTTTGATGCGGATGAATAGTGTTCGATGAGAAACGTTGAAAAATGGTGTTTTTTGCCATATCACCATTTTTTAAGGCCATTTTTTAACTTTGAAAAATCTTGCATCCCCCGTCCAGAATTTTTCTTGCTGCCCACATACGGTGACACTGTATCTGACTGGACGTCATTCTTGCTTCTGAGCAGGTAACTAAAATTTGACGTTTTTGAGCCAAAAAACATAAAAAGTAGCACTTGTACGAACAATATAAAATCTGTGTTTATGCGCAGTTTCTGGTTAATTTCAAGCCTTCTTGCAGAAAACTTAATAAACTTATTCATCTCTGATCTTTTTGCTTCATTTCTTTAGAAAATTTGCAATTTCTCTATCCTAAGTTGTGTCCAAGCCGAAACTTTCCTGACCATCAGGTCGAGGCGTGCTATCACAACGTATCCAAAATTGTCGATATGCCCTCGCCCACCTGCACATGCTACGCATTCCAAATGCCTGAGTGCTAGTGCGAAAGCGTGGTTGGTCCTAAATACTAAATTTCTTTTAGCATCGGTTGTTTCTTCACAACCCTGGTTGAGATTTTAAGCTTTTCTGTTGCAATGCTCATTTTTTAAATTTTTAAAAGCTCAAATATATAAAATAATTGTATAAAAAGCTATATTAGGCAGCAGCCACGTTGTAGGGGGTCTGGCTTGGCAAATATGTATATTGAGGCTGAAACTGGCTTATTCTCGAGATTGGAACCACACAAGGGCAGCAATGAAGGTGGCCTGCCGAAGCAGAATGGCTAGGATGGCACCGAATATTCAATTCTAAAGGTCTATCGATTATTTTACGAGAACAGGTCTTCCAGATTCTAGGGGGGCTACGGACTGTGTATGGGCAGCAACCAACTTCTGAGGGTCCGATGGGGCTAAATTACCGTAAATGGCACCAAAAGTTGAATTCTTCGAAGTCTATCGATTTTGTAGGAGTCCGCCGGATTCTGGGGTCCAGACCACACATAGGCTTAGATGATTACGGGGGTTTGTACTCTACCAGAACGTAAAATATCACCCGCAGATTACTGTAAACCAACCTTCCCCAGAATTCTATTTTTAGTAATATTTTTGGCGATTTGGCCCATCCTGACTCTCCCCAGAATTTGGGTGTTACCCACGTATGGTCCAGTCACCCTCCCCCACGTAAGCCCATGTGTTGCTCCAGACCCCACGCTTGCGTAGAATTGGAATAACCTCCCTCTTTTCCTTCTTTGCGCCTGTTTGACTTACCGCATTAGGTTGACCCCCGAGGTTACCGTACCGGCTACCTCTTGGCAGTAGATGCCCACAATCAACAACATTGAGTATAAACGCAAATATGCCGACGAAGAGACCAATACGAAATATAATTCCCATTGCAGCTGAAAACATTAGAATATTCTAGTTAGGTTAGCAAAACGAGTAGCGTGATAAAAACATAGCTCGTCTATAAAAAAGTATTTGTACTTACAACGACTGGGTCTCGTTACGATGTTTCTAGACTTTTTATTCGGACACACGTTTAACACCGAACTGGCATGATAAGCATGGATAAGCGTGAAGTATTTGACATATCGATACGGCAAACATATGAAAGTACCTACTATATTCTGATATTGACGCATCTATGTACATTAGCTTTACCTTTATTAATCGTTTGAAAATATCCTAGCTTCAAGCTCACATAACATACCGCGCAAATTCAAGGGTCTGAGGGCCAAACAAAAATTTCAGGCTTATTGAAAAATGTGACAGGGCGAAACGCAACCGTCTTCTTACTTTTTCACCGCGGGTTCAATCAAAGGCCCTCAAAAATAAACAAAAACGTATAAAAATTATTTAAAAAACTGAGCTATAAGGGCTAAAGAAAGGAATCTATTGACTATTCCACGAAACCTCGTGCAGGGACAGCATATCTCGAGTCAATGTAAATCGACTAAAAAAGCGGTTTAAACTAAAGCAGCAATCGCGATACTGCGCATAGAAATCGATAAGCGTGTAAACTTTTTACTGTGCACAGGTGCATTACAATGAACTACCCAGAAACCACTTTTGTAGCTGCTCGTTAAATTGCTTAAAATCGAATTCCATGCTCAAGCTTGCGTAAAATACACTATAGTGTCGTTAACAGACAGAAAACTTTCTCATTCTAATAGTTCTCAAAGCCTTCTGCTCTCAGTTTCGATATATCAACTTTATTTGATCCTAAGAAGAAAAATCGCCGACTTAAAGCCAGCGAATAGAGCTAGCAAATGAAATAACCTGTACAAATGATAATAAGAGAGGCATTCAGTCGTTTTAACCGATTTTCTCATTTTGTAAGTAAACTCTACGAGTTAAGTAAAGTTTTATAATAAATCGTTTTGGCTGAATTGCATTAATCTGCGTCAACAAACGTACTGTAGAAAACAAACAGAAGCTGCATATGTAAGCTTAATTCAAGTTTTATTCTTGGTCAAAATATTTCGCAGCGCGATTAGCATTCACATTTAACAGCCCATAAGCGATATCTAGCTTATAATTAGCGGGCAATATTGCACGTGTGCATATGTACTCAGCATGAACTAATATAGCTGAAAACGTGCTAAACGAGTCCATATTTCGCGAATATAAACCTACCGTACAAAAGCTCCAATAACATTTCATACTTTCATCCCATTGCGCCACTCATTATTTACCCATTGCGCATTTTCAAATGATCTAAAATATTTTGCAGCACGATCAGCATTCACATTTAACAATCCATAAGCAACATCTAGCTTAGAGCTAGCAGGCAATATTGCACGTGTGTATGTGTACTCAGCATGAACTAATATAGCTCAAAACGTGCAAAACGAGCCATATCTCGTGAATATGAACCTCTCGTACTAAGCTTCAATAACACTTAATACTTTCATCCTATTGAGCCACTCATTATTTACTTATTGCGTATTTTCAAATAATTTCAAGTGGCGAATCAATTAATCCAAATTTTAAGTTCTGCTTTTCCAATAATTGCGTATATTGACCAGACATGCAGGTATAGGTGCGCCGCATGGCCGGTCTTGTGGATTAGCCGGTAGGGGGAGCATACATAGGCAGCGAGAAAATTCGGGGGGGGACCGTGAAAATTGCTAATAATCGCCAAAATATATTACTAAAGATGGAATTCTGGGGGTCTACAGTAATCTGCGGGTGATTTTCAATATCTAGCGTGGTGTGCAGTGTATACCCCAGCCGCTTCCCCCACGCCCTTGTGTCCAGGGAAGTCAAACATTGAGGTTTTTGGGCCAAAACGACCACAAAACCTGGCATAAGAGCTAAAATAGCGTTAAAACCACATATGTTATTACACAGTATCAATTTGGAGCACTTTTTGAAAAAATTCAAATTTTTTATCAATTATGGCCTTTGTTCTGCCTCATTTTTAGAAAGTTTCCAATTTTCCAATTTTAAGGGTTTAAAAAAACCTAAAATCCCTCTCATGCCTGTCTGGTCTGATCCGCCAGATCCAGAAAAGTTGTAAATTTTCTCGGGAAAAATGGGGCAAAATGATGCCCAAAAAGGAATGAAGAGTAAAATTTTCTACAGAAACTGTGTAAGCCCGTAGTTTTGCGGTTTTTTGGCGTTTATACTGAGTTTTGATCTAATTTTGCCCAAAAAACTCTAATTCTTGACCTCTAGGCTTACTGAAGCAGCAACCGAATTCAGGGGTCTCTGGATCGGGAAAACCGGTAAAAATCGCAAAACATGCCCTACAATGCAATCGGGACCGTAATCTGCGGGAGTATGTTGGACTATTTTAGGTTGTTTAGTGACAAACTTTAAACCCCCCTCCCCACTACGGCAACTCTTAGTCTTCGCCCTGTCTTGCATGTTGGGTCTATGTTCTCACAACTCACAATGAATAATGGCATCTTTTTGGGAAAAAGTAAGACAAAATGAAGACCAAACATGACTGGAAATCAAAAATTTTAAACTCAAGTGTGTGGAACCGAATAAACAAAACCGAATTAAAGTCGCTTTAAAAATAAAGTTAATTTTAAAATAGTAGTCTTCGGAGGCGATACATATAACTTGACCGCATTTGTATAAAATCAATGCGGGGTTGGTTACAGGGTTTAAAGTTTACACACTGAGGTGGACAAAAATTGAGTTTACCTAGTTTTAACTTTATTTGTTTCTGCGGAGGTACTATTATAATAAAATAATCGTAGGGGTTACATCCCACTCGGACGCGTTTCTTTGAAGTCAATACAGAGTTACATAGATATGGAGGTGTAAAGTTTAAACTCTGGGATTGAAAACATTTTTTTGACCATTTTTGTCTGCAAGCTTCTTCGGTTGTGAATCAAGTCGTGCTAAATATCCTAAAAAAAGAAGCACGTGTTCATGTTTACCAAATGTACTTGGTCACGTTTATTTACACTCAATACGAAGTTATGTCCTGGCGATGTAAAGTGCCATGAGGTAAAAAGTCGGTATTTATTGGTCAACTTCACTGAATAAAAATAAGACACAATCTCAGCAATGCTTTGATTGTTGAGCTCAAGTGTGTGGAATATGTCACTGCAGACTTCTATGCTAAACTTATAAGCATATTAGCTTATAACTTTATGCTATACCTTCTTTTCACGAAGCAAAACGGACAAATAAGCAATCAGGTCCAAGGGCGTAACCAGGGGCCGGGTCAGTGGGGTCAATTGATCCTCACTTTCCCTCAAAATGAAAGCATCATGGAAAAATGCAAAGGGGAAAAGAGAAGGAGGATAGCCAAAACAGGTTTTTAGTGTACTTTTTAACTAGTAAAACTAAAAATTTTACGGCGCTTCACGCCTGACCTATTGTTTATTTATAGTTTTGCCTTCCAAGCCGCTCAAACTCGCTCAAATTTGACTTGAAAATGCGGAGCATGTCAATTTTTGCCGTTTCACGCCGGATTTGCTGTTTATTCATATTGTTTGTCTTCTAGCCCGGCTGCAAAAGTACTCAAATTTGAGCTAGACAAAGCTAGAATTTGTCAAATTTTTCCGGCGCTTCGCGCGCAATTCTTTGATTTGATGTATTGTTTTATCTGGTAAAACGCGAAACTTAAAACAGCTTGGTCGATTAAACGATGATAAATCAGTTGTACAGCTAAGGTCACCATTGCATGAGCTTGCCGAGATAGTCCGAAAATGCTTTATTTTTACGAACTATCACGAGGTATCTGACGTCAAAGTTTTTTGACCCTCCCACCTACCCCCAAATAAAATCGTGTTTACGGTCCCTGAGGTCATTGGTATAATGGTGAGAGCGTCGGATAAGAAATTGAAATCGGTGTCTTCAAGCCCCACCTCGTTTTCACGCAATTTGAGAATTTTTGAGTACATTTATGAGTATAACTTTTGATGCGCTGCTTATTGTTATAAAAATAAATACAATAAATGATCACAATTTATTCAGCTTGTTCAAAAATTAGTCCATGTTTCATGTTATAACATGCTCACAGTTTGACAGTCGGTCAAAGCTGATGAACCTGCTCACCACCGAACAACTCATTTCAGTGAAGTGAGGTTTCTTGAGGAGATGAAGTTAAGAACCACTGAACGGATTTTCATGAAAAAAGTGTTTTAGATAAACAATTCAAATACAAAACTATTTTGCCAAAAAAAGTATAGCTAGCTTATGTCTACAGTATGCTAGGTTCGAAAACTGCTCAAACTTTCCTTGGTCACTACAGTATACAGGTTAAGTTTCATGTTTTGAAAAAAACAAAATTTTTAGATATTTTTGTGCTCTAAATTTCAGCCCTTTTTTCGTGTTTCTGAATAGTTCGTCCTGCAACTTCAATTCAATTTTTTCCAATATGGCTGCCTCCATAAGGTATGCATTTTACTTACGCTATTTTTCATGTTTTTAGATGTTTAGGCACATTTAAGAAAGCCCAAAAAGCTCGTTGGAATGATGTACTATTTGTCTGATTTACTATAGGATTCCAGTTTTTCAGAATGGCCGCCAGGAAGGCTGTCATACTGTAGCTTTCAATGTTTTTAGCTATTATTCTGTGAGTTTCTGACATATTGTAAAATTTTTGCAATAGATAGCTAGAAAATAAATGTTCTTTTAATGAGCTATGTGTCATGTTCTGAATCATTCTAGTTCGTTTAGGGAACTTCGAAAAAGCCTTAAATTTATTCGTTGTATAGTGAAAACAACTATTGAACTAACCTCCTTATTTTTTCAAACCATATATATGTCATGGAAAGACATACACCTATAATTATATAGGTTGGAATAATCAAAGGAAGCATGCGGCACACTACGCTTCACCACATTATATAAGGCGTGGTAATCAGGTAGGACTCCCAGAACATGAATCCCCAAAAACGAATAAGCATTGATTTATCATACATGTAACGGCTAGAATTTTAGGGTGGAGGTCTGCGACCATTTTAGGCTGAAGGGGTTGAATGAACTTGAAATTTGGGCCTAAAATTGCAAAAAAGCATCTAAAAATAGCCGAAAAACGCAAGATCTTCCCAAAAACTACTAAAACTGGGACTGAAAGGTAACAAATTTTCTGAGTTTAGGGAATGGGTGAAAGATCAACTTTATGTGGGAAATCTCCCATTCTCTTGTTATACGTTAAGCTTGTTCTTCATAAATTTCACTGATTTATTCGAATATTGTTAATAAAAAGGTGTGCACTTGCAAGAGAAAATACTCCGATGGGACAAAGAAAGGTGAATATGCTTGGAATTGCGCTTTGTTAAGGAAATAAAAGGAGGGGACTAGGAAAAACCTACCTATGTATATGCCTAAAAGTCGCAAAATCTCTTAAAAATCATCTGTAAGCAACAGAAAAAATTGAAGTATATTCTGCCGCCTCTGAAAAAACTGTAACCTTTAAATAATTTCCATATGCTTCATTTAAGAGTGCATAAAATAATCTTTAATGTAGGTACACTTTCTGTAAATGCTTGCAAGTTTTAATGTTGCTTGCTTCGTACATCGTGAAACTTAGAAAACGGACTGCAATTATATTCAAAGGTGTTTTATTTTGTTACGATGAGCATTACAGCAAGCAGACTTGGCGACAATTGGTTAGTGCACACAATCGTTGCGGGCATGCAAGTGTACCTACCTACAGTCTGTTTCATATTAAAAGTCACTCTTAATTTACTTTATCTACTTTCCTATAGCTACTGCATACACCCGTGGGCGTGGGGGGTTTGGGGGTATACACCCCCCCAAGAAATTGGAATACTCACCCCCAGAAAATCAGAATTCCTTCCCCAGAATTCAATTTTTGGAAATTTTGTTGTTGCTTTTTTAGCGATTTTTTGGCGCCATTGGATAGTGCTCGATGAGAAATGTCAAAAAATTGTGTTTTTTAATCACACGACCACTTTTAAGACCATTTTTGACCTTTGAAAATTTTTTCACCCCCACCGTCCAGAATTTCGGTGCTGCCCATCTATGACTGCACAGCTACGAGTAAATGGCATCCGGAAGATTCGCCCCCGATATATCGCCCCGAGTACGTTTCGCCTCCGGAACTTTTAAACTCGAACATTTCGCCCCTCTGATGTTTTGTCTCCAATGAATATCTCTTTATAGTGTACCAATCAACTTGTCAATGCAATTTCGTTTGCCTGAATTTTTTTAAATATGCGGCGATTTCGTTCTGAATTCGTCACATTGTGGAGGATATTGAGAATCGAGATTCAACCGATTATCTAACGGAATATCGTACAATTTTGAATTTTAGATTGTTAACGTTTTTATTCGACAGCATTCTTTATCTTTGAGTTTCCGTTTCACTTCGCAATTAAGAGCATTGTTTTTTATTTGATAATTCGGTGGTTTTCTTGTTGGTAGTAAAATAAAGCAGCAATATGGTTAAAAAATGATGGTTAGAAAATTGTTTTAGATATGCTTAAAAATTGTTTAAAGAAATCTAAAAATGAAAAATGAAATCATTGAAAAATCAAGATTGACAATGAAAAAATTAAAAAATTAAAAATTCTTTTGTAGTTTATTTCAAAAAAGATTGAAAACAAAAGAAGAAAAGCGGACATTGTGTCCTCTCGAATTTTGACGCTGTCCATGTATAATGCATACTCCCGTTCATTGTACAGCTCACTTAAGGGCGAAACATCCGAGAGGCGAAATGTTCGAGGCGAAACGTTCTGAGGCGAAAGTTTCGATGGCGAAACGTACCTGGGGGCGAAATGTCGGGGGCGAATATTCCTCAAACCGAAACGACGCCGCACTGACTCTTGACTGCGACTTCTCCATGACTCAAGTGAACCTATTCAACAAATTTTCTATTAAATCACAAGTATTGCAGCAATTTAAAAACTAACAGCTCTTTGATGTTTAATGTGAAGGGACGCATATCAGTGTTTGTCTGGTAAGCATGAAAATATTAAAACAATAAAAAATTAAAAATAAAAAGCAAAATTTCCGATATATCACTACTGTACAAACTAAAGATGATCTGAAGAGCGCCAAAATGGAGCGAGACGAAGTTTTAGCTAAAAGAAAATATAAAATGTTTAAAATCTAGCAAAATTTAAAATATAAATTAAAAAATGCAATAAATAAAAATTTAAATGAATAAATTAAAATTAAGAAATAAATTAAATTGAAATGTAGCAAAAAATATGATATAATCTATAAGAAATATAAACATAGAAAATACGATACGAATAAATGAATTTATAAATACACAAAGATATAGATTAAAATTTCTTATTTAATTGCAACGGAAGCGTCCACCTAATTTACTGATTTCAGGAGCATCTTCAAACAAACGGTACTTGCCAGAGCCATATTAAGTGCAGGAAAAACGCAGCCCTAGGCTCGTAAAAAACATAAAATAAAAACTCGAAAAATGACGAGAAAAAATTGAAAAAAATTTAAAAAATAAAAATTGAAAAATGCGCTTTCCTTCTCCGTACATCGTCAAAAAATTCAGAGATGAGACTAAGTAAGGCGGGCATTTGTTTGAAAAGGAGGAGCGTTAAAAGTTTACGAATTACGTTCGAAATGGCCAAAAGCGCCGAAAATGACTTTGAGAGACTTTAATAACCGCAATGAAAAAAGAATATCAATGTTTCAATGAGGTGTTGACAGTCGACCAAAATACCTTAGCGTGATTCTCGGCTGGTCCCATAGTGGTCTCCTGATAGTTTTAGAGGTTTCTGAGATGTATTCAGGTGTCCTTTAGCGTTTTTAGGGACTAACGTCCATGCAGGGGCAGCAACAAAATTCTGGGGAGGGTCTGGTTGAGTGAATTCGCCGAAAACCGTCAAAAATGTTACTGAAAATAGAATTATGGGGTCTACATTAATTTGCGCTTCTAACTTCTGGTTAAGTGCGAACTGCCCCTCCCTACCTTCCCTCTCCCTTCGAGCCAATATGGTGATTACGGCCGACGCCGCCTGATTGTTTCAGGTTTTTCTGCTTTTTTCAATGCTTCGGATCTCTCAGAAGTCATGTGTACCGAGGTGTTTTTAAACTTTATGCTCCCATAAATAAACCAAGATTCATTGAATTATTTTAACTTTTTCATAAAAATTAATTAAATATAGATTTTATCAAGCAGTGGATTAACATTTAAACATCAATCAAAATAGCATTTCATGCTTTGCAGTCAAGTTAAATAGCATAAATCAGTTTTTTGACTGATTCCTTGATTTTTGATTTAACATTATTAGAATTTATCATAACTCAACATTTGCCAAATTTGATGCACTAGCAATTGAAACCTAAGTGTGAAGCGATTTCCTGATAATCCGAATTTTTTATTCTAGTACATATTCCCTTTGCTCTAATTAACTTGTTTCTAATTTCGCCATTAGCTTTCATCAACGAATCACTGTTGGCATACTCGACACATTTTATGTAACCTGAATGTTGTTTTTAAATTTGAAGCTTTGATTAAAAAAATGCTAACAGGTAAGAGTAGCAGAACGTTATAAAAATCACTAAATGTATAAATCACATCAATAAGGACAAGCGAATTAATATGCCGAATCTTTTATTCAGTTAAAAATTTTTTAGAAAAGTACGTGTATTTTATTACTCGTTTTACATTTCAGCTATATTGGAAACTTCGCACTTGGGAATTTATTTATTGTAGAAAAGATTACAAAATTGTTCTGTTATAAATCTTCCTGCTCAGTGGTAGATCCAGGATTTTCGGACAGGAGGAACTCTCAAATTCCCGCCTAAGAGTGCCAAGATTTGTCAAAAAAATCAGACCATTATGCTTAAAGTAGCGTTTTTTGGAGTCTTTTGACAGAACGTTAAAAATTTTCTGAAATTTTCACGGAAAACGCTCAAACTTAGTCCAAGTATCGGTACAAAGCGCCGAAAAACTCGTTTTCAGAATTTTTTTTTGAAATATTTTATGTTTTTGATTGTAAAATCGTATCAGGATCCTCAATTTTTTAACCATTTTTTACGCGTCTTCCCTTTATAGTTCGGAATAATACTGTTTACATTTATTTACAAAAATTCTTAGAAGAATGTGTACTGAAATAAGGAATAAGTTTTATATTATTAAAAAAGTTTTCTACCTTTTTTGGTCTAAAACTAAGTATCATACCAGAGTCATGCTGTTGTCAAGTACATACATTATCAATCAATAACTAGGAACATTAAACAAAAAATTAATCGTAGCATAATCGTACATTTTTGAGCTCAGTGGCGGATCTAGGATTTTCTAACAGAGGGGACGGAATCCCAAATCTTCTTAGTAGTATCAAAAGTTGACGAGGAAAATCCGTCCATCGTGCTTGAAATGTTGGTTTCTTGCCGTTTTTGACAGAAAGAATTATTTGAGACACGAATAGCGAAAAATTTCCTAAAGTTTTCAAAGAAAACCGTGGGAAATTATGCAAAATCGACTCAAAGCACAAAAATTCTCATCGTAATTAATTGAAAGAACTGAAAAAATCATTATTCTCTGTATAAACTACTCTTTGGACGTAAAACAAGTTTGTACAGCACCAGAAAAATCAATAAATGTCATTAACGAGGTCTACCACATGCAAAGCACCGAAAATTCCAAAATCTCCATAAAAAAATGACTCAAATCCTCAGACAATAAATATTATTCATCCTCCATTGCACCCAACCAAATTTTTTGACGACAAGGAAAGGGCGGCCTGCCCCTCTAAATACGCCCTTGTTCGACCCTAAACAACTTCTCTGCTGAGCACAGTAGAACTTGGGACAAAAGATTTAAGGATGGCAGAAAGTGTTTAGATAATTAATGTAATTAAGACTTTATCATGACTGCGTAAAAACAAAATACATGCATAGTATTGCTACGATAGATTGTTTAAAACTAATTGATCGATTAAAAAAATACATTTCTCAAAATGAATACTATCTCCGAAAAAACCAGTAACGTAAGCAAGCGGTTTAAACTACTTTACACTAAGTTTAAAATAGAAGGATATTGTGTTGACGATTGTCCCAAAGAATACGACATAATTTTAAAAAGACAGGAACATCCAGTTACGCCGGCCCTCAATACAAACAATAAATTCTCACTTTACACCAATTCACACAGTCCACAAAATATTATGCAACGTAGACACCGCCAGCGTCAAAATTATTTTTAACAGAATTCTTTCTTCACAGTATCGACGTAGCATGATTCTTCCTGATCAGATACAACAAGTAAATTATGAAAGCGAAAATTAATTATGAAAATAAAAAGAATAAAAAATGACATTTATCATTCCCATGCAAACTTAAAATTGGCCTTTAGAACCGCGACCATACCCGATTGATGTTTATTATTTTTTTAAGTATTCCTTCGTTTCAGGAAAAGTTATTTAATAAGTTTTTGGGAAATCTAGAAATCAAGTCGACGAAAAAAGTATTAGTCGCGAGAATGCTGAAACAGCATATATTCAGCGATGCACCGTGTAATAGGAAATTATCTTGGTCATAACCATAGGTTGGAGGCACCAAAGGTCTTAAGGGCATGATTTTTTAAAAGGTCAAACAATGGTCTTAAAAATGGTGGTTAGGCGATATAACACCATTTTCAACGTTTCTCAACGTGTATTATCCATTAGCATAAAAAATTGCGAAAAAAACTACAAAAAATCAAAAATTGAATTCTAGGGTTGGTGGTATTTGGTATCCGGGAATTCACCCCTCCCCCACCAAACTTCCCTTCTACGCCCAGGTATGGTCAAAACCTGAAAATTTTGCGGGTAATTATTTACTTTTGCATCAAAGTAGTCTCGCTTTCAAATCTAATCTAAAATTATTTCGAAATCATGCTTTATTGATAATGTTATATGCTCTTTATTAATTCTATCAAATTTGAGTGAATTGATTACATTTAGACCTACAAGCGGAGAATTTAATTTGTTTATCTTCTTTCCGTATATTATGGCGATCTACAGTGGGTGTTTCACCAAACTATTCAAAAGTTTTGTCCGGCAATACGTTAGAAATTTGTTAATATTTTGGAGAAATTATTGAAGATGAGTATCTAAGATAACGAGTTTTTTGCTAAATACTGCTTAAACAGACTTTGAAATCAATAAGATCAAAAATATATTTAAAAAACATTTTCGCAAAACCAGGCATTTTTCACCTTATTCGTATCAGCGATGCAGCAGCACCATTGTTGAGCGGCATCAAAGTTTTAGGGGTGCAAGATTTTTTCAAAGGTCGAAAAATGGCCCCAAAAAATAGTGGCATAGCTGACAAACACCATTTTTCAACGTTTCCCATCGAGCAATATCCATTAGCATCAAAAAATTGCTTAAAAAACGAAAAATTTCAAAAATTGAATTCTGAATTCTGGGGTTATTTCCAGTTTCTTGGGAGGGAGTATTTTCGTTTATGAGAGTTTATACCCCTAACCTCCCCCCGCCCAGGTATGAGCAGCATTAACTTTGATTGCGACTTTCTACCTTACTTGGATAAGCCGATAAGCCTACTTGACAAATTGTTTTGTTGAAGTAGAAGCGATCAATATCTCGAAAAACTCTTGATTCCCCATCGCTTGAATAGTTTCAATGACGCACCCTACGCATTGATCCGGAATACATGTCTTTCACAATGAGGGAACTTGAATTTAAAAAATAGGATTTACACATAAAATCTAGCACATCACGATTTAAGTCCATTGAAGCTTCTAAATATAATGAAAAAAACTAACTTCCAGGAGCAGTGTCAGTGCCAAAAATATAGAAAATATGTGTTATATACAAGCTGAATGTCAACTAACGATCCTATACCATGAAAATCTTGTTTCACGTACAATTTATGATAGAGGGAAAATATACAATTGATTATTTATTTTGTCGAAAAGACGTAATGTTTTGACTTTTACGAGAATAGAAACAACGTGCATTTAGACATGTCCAATATTTGAATAATTTCTAATTGAACTAAAACGATCGAAAAAATCTTAAAACTTAAGAAAATTATTCGCTTATTAATCAGCTGTACTCAGATTTTTTGTTTATTGATCTCATTTTCGTAAATCTAAATACATTGTAAATAAACAAATAAATGATAAATAAATAAATAAGTAAATAGGTAAATAAAAAAAATTGAAAAATAAATAAATAAGTAAATAAATAAATAAATAAATAAATTAATTAATGAATAAACAAATAGATAAATAAATAAATAAATAAATAAATAAACAAATAAATAAATAAATGAATAAATAAATAAATAAATAAATAAATAAATAAATAAATAAATAAATAAATAAATAAATAAATAAATAAATAGATAAATAAACAAATAAATAAATAAATAAACAAATGCTTTGTTAATTAGTTAATTAAGTAATCAATTCACAAATATATAAATAAATTAACAAATAAATAAGAAAACTAAACAGAAATAAAGAAGCTAACAAAACAAAAAATAAGTGAATGCTAGAAGCTAATAAAACAAAAATAAGTAAACTGCTGTGAGCTTACAGAAGAATTTCTATTTCATTTTTGACGACAAAAGCAGAAAGTAAGTCAAAAATTTTCGGAATAAATAATTTGACCTGTTAATTACTCAAAAAAGCGAACAAGATTGTGTCAAAATTGTATTAAAATGAAATTTCTATCCGAATTTATTATTACTTTCTACGTTTCTAGAGTTACAAACGACATAAAGCAGTCGATGGGCTAAAATTGTAGTCTTACAGTATATAATTGTTTTATTTAGGCTATTTTAGCCATCTTTGTCATTTAACAATTGAAAAAAGCCGAAGACCAAATTTACTAGTCTTGATATCTGGGATTTTTCCGCCTACCCCTGCCGGCCGACCATGATCTTGCACATGTACCTGAATTCATAGTTTTTGAACGAAAAATAAGTAAATATAAATATGAACAAACGAATAAATTAAAATCGGAAAATAAGGTTAAAAAATACCAATTTACTTTAGACAAAAAGTTTAGAAATGTCTACTTACCGAAAAAGACGAAAAAAGGAAAAAAATACCAGTTGCATTATTTCAAAAAGGTGACGGAACAAAGAAAAAAGCGGCGAAATCAAAAAGAATAGCTTAGAAAAGTCTATAAATACAAATAATATGTCGCTAAAAGCACAATACACTTTACTAAACTTTAAATGACAATAATGCCCCAATAAATAAACGATATCGAAGAATCAGATATTTTTTAAGGGCCTGCCCTGGAAACGTAAATTTTAGGCGAAAATAAAACTTAATTTTATCCAATAAGTCCACTAAGGAAAGGCGAACCAATACAATTTGACATTAATGAATCACATACTCAAATGACAGATCCCGCATTTTTGCTGGAAATCAGAGTGAAAATTACTGAAAAAGATGGTAGTGCTCTCAAAGATGATGCGCGAGTAGCTCCTTTAATATTAGCCCTGCACGGTGTTTTAAAAGACATCGTTTCAAAAGCCAATCACACCGTTCTGAGCCAAGCGATAGGTACCTACGGATATAAAGCATATACCGAAACGAATATCACTTATTCTTCCTTAGCTATACAGGGGGCTATCGGGGGCCCCCAAATGTATTTTAAAGAAAATGGTGAGAAATTCGAAGCGACCGATGCAAACTCAAACATTTCATTCGATAAAAGAGTGAAAAAGTTTGAAAAAAGTGCAGAAGTTGAAATGGGAGGTAGATTACATTTGAATTTCCTTATGCAAAATAAATTGATAGTACCTGGCATCCGGTTTCCGTTGACCTTTTTCCCCGTCTCTCGACGAATTCTTCTTGCTCTCAGGTACACAAAATGCGGGTGAATAGTACGAAATTACAAAAATTAGCAGTAAAATTAGGCGCGTAAATGTGAGCAGTCAGGCTATATTATCAATCGAAAGAGCGTTACATGCAAAACTGGCGAAATATCCTGTCGCTCAGTTAGTTAGAACAGCGCACATTGCGACTGGACTTTCTTACATTTCTAACTTAGTTCTGCATAATGGACAATTACCACGACTCATTATTCTTACCTTACTTACTTCTAACAGTTTTTCCGGTACATATTCGCGAAACCCGTTCATTTTTTCACTAAAATCATGTCTCTTCCGTATACCCCAAAAGCCTCCATTATTAAACCATACTTTAATTTACTAAGAATCGTCCACAAGTAGTATGCAGACTCAAATAATGATATCAGTTTTGATGATTTTTCAAAGAATAGTTTTCAAGTTTTAGCATTTGATCTGAATCCGTACGAAACAACAGGTTATACGCATAAATAGAATGGAGTTGTAAATTTCTTAGCTAGCTGGGAACCTGTTTCTTTGGACGAAAATTTTATCCTACTTTCAATACTTGCTTTGGGATAATTTAATAAGTATAGATAGTAGAAAAATATTTTTCTCGATTTCATTCCGTAAGAAAATGTATTCGAATCAACTTACATTATATCAGAATTGAAATCCGCAACTGAAAAATTCTTGAGAGGCGTGGGAAGTTCCAATTCAGTCGGTGCTCATTGGGTGTTGTTTTTTAATAAAGTCAACGGAACTCTGTTTATTGACACCTAAGGTCGTCAACCAAGATCATAGGGCGTCAAATTCGAAGATGCCTCAAAACATTACGCGAGCATCACCAAAAAAATATCGGTCGTGTTTAATAAAGCGATTCAGTCGGAATTATCTGTCGCTATGTGGAATATATTGTTTATATTTTTCACACAATCTCTGTTTTAATAAAAGTATAAATACAGGCTTGAAACCTTTTCGTACACAAAGACAATAGAAAATGATAAACTTATTCTGCGCTGATTTAGAAAATTTTTTCACACCAAGACAATATGCTACTGTTTAGGTCAAAAATGTTGATATGCTAAAGAATGGAACAGGTTGACAGCAATATAAATATTCTTACAGCGCCTGCGAATTTCGTAATTTCGGGGCAACGGAGTCTGGAAAAACTTATTGGCTCCTAAAATTACTGGACGGACGGCCTTTCAAACCAAAAATAGGGAAAATGATTCTCTTTTTTAATGTTTGGCAAAGTTTATCTGAAGAATTTATCAAAAAATTTCCAGAGATGACATTTGTTCTGAGGTTTATGTCTTGATGACATTGGAAATGAGTGGACGGCTGAGAAAGATAAAGTTCACGTAGTAATTGTTGACGATTTAGCCGATTCTGCGGTTCGCAGTGATCATTTTGCTAGACTTTTTACAGTTTATGGGCACCATAAAATATTTTAACTTTTTTCATAACCCTAGATCCGTTTTTGAAGGACCCCTGAACACAACAATAAACAGAAACACCCATTATTTCATACTTACTGAAACTCGTCTAAATGTTTTAAATGCCCTAAACACTCATCTATTCGGGGGAACACGACCCATAAGATCCGCCTACATGCAATGTATGAAGGAAAAAAGTTATAATTATTTACTAATAGATGTGTTTAATGACGATGAGCGGAATAGGATCATAAATAATATTTTCAAACGGAGATTATAAATACTAATCTTGCTTCTGATAAAATAAAATGTCTTCAACAAAACCTAAACACGAAACCGACAAAAGTCGACCATATTTTCAATTAATTGGTGATAAAAGTAAAAATAAAAAAGTGATGCATAGTTTAATTTCAAACACTCCGTCTGAATTTTACTCGATTTTAACTAAAATTTCGAGACATTCACTAAACGGTACATTTTTTATAACAAATCCTGCCTTTTGTAAAAATATCAAAGTGCGCTTCATTTAATATCATTACCCGAAACACGACTTGAAGATGAACAGCTGATTTTAAAAAGAAGAATCGCCAGATTTAATCAAAACTCTATTTATATTATTAGAAAAAATATGATTAAGAAAATGTATGTAGTACCTGCGCAGCTGTATGACACAGTTTTTCGCAAAACCTCCATCGCCGACGATCCTCTACTGAACACCTAAGCGGAAATTGAGAAAGAAACGGAGTTCTAAAAACGCAGAATTCGGCGGATCCAGACATTGTTCGACGAGAATATACCAATAAAATGCACGAGTTGGCAGTGTTAAAAGAGCAACGAAAGAAACGTGTGCCAACTCCTGTTCCTTTAACTTTCGTAAATCTAACACCTCAGCCGCCTGCTCCACCGTCAACTCCAAAACTAGAAAAGAAACTTCGTAGAGCAAGACGTAAAGATCAAGAAGACTTCCTTTTCGAACAATTTTACGATTACAATCCCGACATTCTAGATGAGACAGAAATGAAAAAGGCTTTAACTCCAACAACTTCAAAAAATCACATGAAAAATAGAAAAAGAAATTATAATAACACCTAAAAAACACGATCCAAACATGATTATTAACGCTACTCGACCTTTTTATCAAGTAAGAAGTGATTCGATTAAACTTGCTGATCACACTATTTTCGCTTGACCTCTGTAAATACTGTACTTGTAATTCTTGACCGAAACTGCAGTGA
This sequence comes from Mermis nigrescens, assembly GCA_036768485.1. NCBI lineage: Eukaryota > Metazoa > Nematoda > Enoplea > Mermithida > Mermithidae > Mermis > Mermis nigrescens. The sequence goes on along the minus strand of JAVLUZ010000154.1, from coordinate 42,088 downwards.
TACGTTATGCTAAGGTTTAATTAGTAGCTGTGCGTGTCTGGGCATGTTCCGTTTAAACCCTTGAGTTTGATGTTTCATGTGAGCGATAAATAACCAAAATAATAACAAAAAACACAGATTTGGATGCTAATGAATTCTACACTCTTGTCGAGGTTCATAAATCCCTCCATGTTAAGAAATTCAATTCTTTTGCAAAAGTGTACACTTTAAAGTTCAAGAAAATGGATCAGTGGACTGATATTCATCGTATTTTGAATTCATTTTTCGACGATGTTATTCAGAAAATATTGCAAGATCAACCTCCCGACTGCATGGTCGGTATTTAAATAAAACATCCGTCTTCACATTCGCCTGTATTGGTTCCGTTTTCTCTAGTTCACAACATTAATGCTGAACTAATTCTCAGTCTCACTGAACGTGTTGCCAACTCAAAGAAAGAATTTTGTTTAAATGAAGCCATGATATGGAGAGTGACAATTGTACAAAAATGATTCAATTGTGATTATAGAATTATCATTATTTTGTTTATTTTGTAATGTCATATTGTTTACATGGTTTTATATGATGATTATGATTATTGAAAATCTTTATTAGAACATTATTTCATGAGTTCAACGATGCACACCCTTCTGGGCACAAATGGTGTGCTTGATACATAGAAAGTAACAACAATTATCATCAAATGAGGCGTCCACCACAGAGCCGATTAATTTGTCTGACAGGTGACCTGAAAAATGAAACGGATATAGTCTTATTTTAATCTTAATTTAACTCGGGTACCGGCTGCCACCTCCCACTAATAGGGATCCCCCAGCCTGCGTAGGAGACGTTGGTTAGGGGGTCCGTCCACGACCCACTTAACCAGTGTATTCTCTTTCCTCCCTTAGGTTTAGGTCTCTAATAGGCTCAGCTAAGCTGGTGAAAGTCCGGCCACAGGCTTACTTTACACTTAGGCTTAAATGATAGGGTCGCAGTACCCAACTATTTCTTAGTACACCAATTTGGGCTCGCCCCGGATAACCATTCATTGTTAGTAATAATAATGTGAGTCCCTGGACTGCAACGCTTATATATATATATATATATATATATATATATATATATATATATATATATATATATATATATATATATATATATATATATATATATATATATATATATATATATATATATATATATATATATATATATATATATATATATATATATATATATATATATATATATATATATATATATATATATATATATATATATATATATATATATATATATATATATATATATATATATATATATATATATATATATATATATATATATATATATATATATATATATATATATATATATATATATATATATATATATATATATATATATATATATCGATAAAATGCACGAGTTGGCAGTGTTAAAAGAGCAATGAAAGAAACGTGTGCCAACTCCTGTTCCTTTAACTTTCGTAAATCTAACACCACAGCCGCCTGCTCCACCGTCAACTCCAAAACTAGAAAAGAAACCTCGTAGAGCAAGACGTAAAGATCAAGAAGACTTACTACTCGAACATTTTTACGATTACAATCCTGACATTCTAGATGAGACAGAAATGAAAAAGGCTTTAACTTCAACAACATCAAAAAAATCACGTGAAAAATAGAAAAAGAAATTATAATAACACCTAAAAAACACGATCCAAGCATGGTTATTATCGCTACTCGACCTTTTTGTCAAGTAAGAAGTGATTCGATTAAACTTGCTGATCACACTATTTTCGCTTGACCTCTGTAATGTAAATACTGTACTGTAATTCTTGACCGAGACTGCAGTGATACGTTATGCTAAGGTTTAATTAGTAGCTGTGCGTGTTTGAGCATGTTCCGTTTATATATATATATATATATATATATATATATATATATATATATATATATATATATATATATATATATATATATATACATATATATATATATATATATATATATATATATATATATATATATATATATATATATATATATATATATATATATATATATATATATATATATATATATATATATATATATATATATATATATATATATATATATATATATATATATATATATATATATATATATATATATATATATATATATATATATATATATATATATATATATATATATATATATATATATATATATATATATATATATATCTTAGGTAGCGCGTTAGTGCGTACCTATAATATACTTGGGGACCCCTAACACCTGTGCACTCCCCCTACAGCTATAACGGGACATTTCTGGAAGGTGCGGTTTTTTTTAAAAGAAAGATAATAAAAAAATTCGCTGCATACGTTTTTTTGTTTTTCTCGAAACTCAAAACTGACTGTGTAAAGAAGGTGTAAAGTTTTTGTGTAACGTTATAACATAAGACAAATTTTGGGACCTTTTTACTGCGGCATGTAGACAACTGAGTATTGATGACTCGAAGAATTGAACAGGATAGGATAATAGAGGGATAAATTCTACAGATGGCACTTTTTTTGTGTTTTGAAATTCGCATTAGTTATCGAATGGCAGTGTAAAGAGTGCGAAAATCTGGGGGTGAAAAAGCACTTTTTGGTCGAGTTTTCAACCTGCTGATGTCCGATACTGACTCCGGTTATGAGTTTTTTAAAATGTTTTCTGACAGAAATGTAGAGCGGATCAAGGGCTACATTCGGCATATAAACAAAGCCTTCTATGCTCTACGGTGAGTTAGATCCTGGGGTTTAAAATTTACACTCTAGTGGATAGTGTAAAAAAACGGATTTTAACTAAGATTTCTCTGCCAAATTTTCTCGCTTATGAGTCAGGGTTAATTGAATACAGCAGTAATTAGTGCCTCTCAGGGGCTACACATCGCAGCAGACCTCATTTAAAAAAACGCAATATTGAGTTATTTATGGGGGTGTAAAGTTCGAAATCAGAGGTAAAAAATGAGCGAAAAAATACGTTTTTTTCCGAAGTTTGATTAATAAATCATACCAAATAATTTTTGCAACAGAATTTTGGCACACAGGAATGTACTACGATTTGAAAGCTACAAATTGTACCAAACCGAATTTCTTTAAACTCAATGGGGAGTTCGGTACGGAATTTTAAAGTTTACAGTGTTCTAAATGATGGAAAATACGTTTTTGTTGCGTTTTTTGTTCGCCACGTTCTCCGTCCAGAAGTCGGGATAAGTCCAATAAAATAAGAATAAAGTGCTTTATATCGGGTGCATGTCAAAGCAAATTGTCCATGCATTAATATTTAGCGAGTGTAAAGTCAAAAATTTGGTGTTTAAAATGCGTTTTTGTCTTGTTTTTTCTGCCTGCTTCTCCGGTTATGTGTCAGGGACACGATTATCAAGTGTAGAAATGGACCAGGAACGAAATTTGATATGCCAGTCTGGCGTGTATGTTTACACTCTACAGTGATGTAAAGTGGTTTACACCTATTGTTAGTTTGCCCATAGAACATTATGGAGACTTAATTTTTTCATAAATATTAATCGTAATATCGGAACAATATCAAAATTACGAATCTGACCAAAATTTTCTTTACACTAGGTGTTTACATGAAGTTTACACTACAAATGTATTTATCTTCGTTTTTGAGCATTCCAGGAACCTAATTTTTTCCTGGAGTCTAGAAATTTTCAAAGAATCAAATGTGAGACGTCACGTAGGCGCGTTTGTTTACATTTAACAGTGATGTAAAGTAGTTTACACTCATTGTTTATTTGCCCTCAGACCATTGTAGACATGCAATTTTTTCATAAATGTTGATAATAATATCCGAGTAATATCAGATTTACAAATCGGAATAAAGTCCTCTTTACACTAGGTGGTTGTGTAAAGTTTACACTGCTAATTAATATTCGTTTTAGAGCTTTGCGAAAACCTGAATTTTTTGCCAAAATCTGAAAATTTACATGGAATCAAATAAAAAACGTCAGCTGGGCGCGTTTGTTTACACTCAACAGTGATGTAAAGTGGTTTATCTTCGTTCTAGAGCTTTGCAAAAACCTAAATTTTTTGCTGAAATCTGAAAATTTACATGGAATCAAATAAGGGACGTCAGCTGGGCGCATTTGTTTACACTCAACAGTGATGTAATGTGGTTTACATCTGTGTCTATTTGTCATTAAATCCTTATGGAGACGTAATTTTTTCATGAATGTAGATCGTAATATCCGAGTAATATCGAATTTACAAATCCGACTAAAATCTTCTTTACACTCGTTGCTAGTGTAAAGTTTACACTATATAATAAGCTTCATTCTAGAGCCTCACGGTAACTTATTTTTTCTCTAAAGTCGTAAAATATGTATGGAAACAGGTGTGATACGTCTGCTAGGGGCGCATGAAGAGTAGTGTAAAGTGATTAACACCTAATGTTAATTTGTTCTTAGAACATTATAGAGGTTTCATTTCTTAATAAATGCTGATCGTTATATCAGAGCAATATCGAAATTATTAATCCCACTAAAAATTCTTTACACTCTTGTGTAAAGTTTAAAATGTAAATTAAGTTTAGCTCTAGAAAGTTTTGGAAGCATATTTCTTTACAGGATGTTCTACGTAACATAAGAATTATTAATCAGAATGTTTGTTTCTTCTACAACTAGTAGCTTTGTAAAGTTTAAACCATTCAATTATTAGAAGAACCACACAGTAAATGAAATCTAGTATTGTATTTTCAAATCTTGTTAATTAAAAGTAGGGTACTAGCAAAGAAAAATGCTCCGATGGAACAAAAAAGGGGAATATACTTGGGATTGTGAATCATCGAGGATGTAAAAGGAGGGGACTAGGAAAAATCTCCCTATGTTATATGCCAAAAATGGCAAAATATGTTAAAAATCAGACTTTCTCTAAACAATGCAAAAAATCGAAGTATATTCTGCGGCCTTTATAAAATGTAAAAGTTTAGTAAACAATTGTTGTAGACATGTGTAAAAGAGTATCTACATAAGGTTTGTTGCACGTCAGCTTCCGTGTTTCCTACTGCTTTGAACCAAAAATATCATCGATTGTCTTCAATGCATCGATATGTACTATTTCATTCAATTCGCTTAGCTACTGCATTGCTAATTCGCTGCTTTTTTCAATCAATTTTTGGTAATTTGAATATTGCTTGCACTTTGACACTTAGAATGGCTGTATCTGCTAAGTGACATGCTTAATAATAATGAAATACGAACAACTTAATTATGATTTGTTAACAGCATTTCACTTTCAGTCACATTATTAAGCAACTCAAAGTTGAATAAAGTCTGCAAAAAGTTGCATTACGTAATATGCTTTTAAGATATTATGTCAATCAGAGAAAATTATTTTAAAATAATACGTTTTTTCAGAGACCGCAGAATATACTTCGATTTTTTGCATTGTTTAGAGAAAGTCTGATTTTCAACATATTTTGCGATTTTTGGCATATAACATAGGGAGATTTTTCCCAGTCCCCTCCTTTTACATCTTCGATAATTCACAATCGCAAGTATATTCCCCTTTTTGTTCCATCGGAGCATTTTTCTTTGCTTATATATATATATATATATATATATATATATATATATATATATATATATATATATATATATATATATATATATATATATATATATACAGCAAGATTCATGTTGAATAAAACACATATGTAACAAAAGATAGCAGATGCAACGTATTTTGCTAATCAATGATGAGAACAATTCTTTCTATACCCTTAGTGAATGCGTCATAAGCCTAAAAAATGCTAACTATGATACTAAATTATTTTATATATGGCCTAAAAAATGTTTCGTGCGAAAAAACACAATCCATTCAAATGCATATTTATTTAGCTTTCAAAGTTTATATCATACATTGGCTCAATAGAAAGTTCGCCAGACGCTCTATTTTGAAAAATTAAATTCAATTATCGATCAATGTTTGCTGTTTTCACAGTGCTGATTTCGCCTCTTGTACAGCAGCTTCCTTTAAAATTGCTCATTACGGGGCCATTTTCTGTTAATCAAATCAGATGTTTGATCGTCAGTACCATAACATTGTTTGTATCCTTTCAACGCCAAATTACGCAATGTCTGCAATACGATCGAGTACAGGATAACTAATTATGATCACAGTTGCACAGCACGGCCAGTTCTGGGAGACGGTCAGCGGATTAATGAATGGTGAGGTCAAAAATTGGACTTTCTTGGTGTCTGAAAAGTGGTATATATGCTAAAAGAGCTTTGAAACTACGACATTCTGAAGTTTCTGATCAATTTCAAGCGCTATAAAAACCTATCGATTTTCATTCGTTTTTTGGCTTTCATTTTTGCTTCATTTTTCCAGTGAATTACTCATTTGTTCATTCTAGTGGCTGTACTCACATAGGGGTGAATTTTAGGGTGTAGTAGACCCGTAGAAGTAAAATATAAGAAATTTTCCAAAAATACTGAGGCAAAATGAAGGCGAAAAAGAAAATGAAAATATTTTTTCAGAAGTGCTCTAAATTGACCAAAAACTATGCAATAACATCGTTATATTAGCGCTTGTATACCAGCTTCTTAGGCCATTATGACTTAAAAAAGTCAATTATTGACTCCACAGACCGACCAATTCTTCCCCAGATCGGCAACAGTGGGTATATATTGTCTAGACCATACGTGGGCTTGAAGTGGTTGCAGGTATGCACCTCCAGGAGGCCAAATGTCCCCCAGAAATTCAAATTTCCGAATTTTTGTTTGTTTTTTCTAGCAATTTTTTGATGCCAATGTATAGTGCTCGATCAGAAACGTTGAAAAATCGTGTTTTTCTGTCATATTACCATTTATAGGATCATTTTTTGACCTTTAAAAATCTTGTACTACTCCCCTCACAGAATTTTGGAGCTGCCCATCTATGATCTAGACTCCAACCTCCAACGTGCCTATCTGATTGTAAGACGCAATAGATAGTTTTGTCTGGATCCCTAGATATTTCATGTTTTAAGTATATTTTCTTGTTGCTAGATCATAAGAATGTAAATCTTTATAATCTAGAAATGGAACATATGTTTAAAATAAGCTATCGATAAAGCTTGAACTATGTTAAATCAAAATTTATAGTAATCATTATTAAGATCTTAAGAATTCAGGTGATTTAATTTTATCAATCTGAATAAATTTAATTTAATTAGGTAGGAATTTTTTGTTCGAGAGATCTCTTGTAAAAATTTTATTATTGATCAACAACTGATTGTTTTATTTTTTAAATTAGCTTTACTTTAATTTTTCAATTCTGTCATTGATTTTAGAACATTTCACTTTAATAGTAGGAGAAAATCATTTATTTCAAGAAAGACTAATATTCGACATTCCTGAAGCTCCATTAAAACACTGCTTTATTAGTACTTTATACAGTGCGGGCCAAGAAAACGAATCGTATATCAGTCCTAATTATTTTCTCAAATACTTGATTTAACTTAACGAGGCTTGCTTTGTCTAAGAGCCTATTGCTAATGTAGAAATGTAATAAACTTCCAGTTATGCTAGTTTATGGTTTGCTTATTTATACTAAATTTAGTAAAAGTCGTTTTTTTCCAGGTCTGCTAATTCACTGCATAAAATAAGCTATCTCTACAATAATACATCTTCAACAGAAAAGATCATTAAATGCTGTTTGCGTTACACGATAATAAAAGTGTTTGTGTACTTATCTATTTGTTTTTTACTTTGATTACTTTAGTCCGTCTGAGAGAAAAGCACTTTTACTATGGGTTGATACATCGAAAATCAAGGTTTCCAATTTGTATTCAAGCAGTTGCCAAAACGTGCAACCTTTAATAGAAGCTTGATCATTTTTGCACTAAACCGCAATACCGCAAATCAGATTAGGTCAGTAATAGCTAAATAGAGTGGTTTTAGAGAATAAGAACTTTCACTGAAGTCTTGCAGCTTGCTACAAAGTTGAAGGGCGAAAAAGGCAATTAAAAATTATGCTTCGTACCACCGTTTTTTTGTATGAGACATATGATTTTGAGGCTCGTACAAAGATTTTTAGAGCGATCTTTGTACAGCATTGTACACAAAGTATAGGCACGTTTTGGCCGATTTTTCATGGTACAAAAAAATTGCTAAGTTTTCGTACTAAAAAACAGTGCTTTGTACCACAGGTGGGCAGCAGCCAAATTGTGGGGGATCCGATGAGACCAGATTATAAAAAACACCAAAAATTTAATTCTGGGGATCTATTGAGGAGTGAGGTCTGCCGGCTTCACGGAAAGGGGCCCAGATTTCCCCAAAATCCCCCACGCCCATATGCGCTTTATGCTTACCTTTACATTATTTTTTGTCATGCTTAATTCGAAATCGTTCTCCAACGAGTCTGCTGATTGATGTCCTGCCAGCTCTGACGCGGTTTTATTTTCAATAATTGTGCAATAATACAGCCAGTCACCTTCAGCTGTATAACATTTATTATCAAGCCTTCTTATCTCCAATTTATTGGTTTTATTCAAGGCAATGGTGCAAGCTAATGGTTCCAGCAATGGTATCCTGTTAGGCTCTGATGGAATATGGCACCTTAGCTTGATTCCTAGTATGCAAGACAAGTTATCTAGCATCCAAACGATGGTTCTAGTTCCAAGCTTAATTTTTGCATACATTATCATAAATAATATTGAAGACTTCTCGAGTAGAAAAAGTTAGAAAAATAATGGAAAGTTGGGTTCAGTATTCTTTCTGTGGACCATTTGAAAATCTAGCGCCTGTGATTCAATATTGTGCTCTGATGTCAATGTCACCTGGATATAATAAAAAATAATTGTACATTATTTAGTAAGTCAGACTCATAGATGCACAGCATGGCCGATCTAAGGTGGTCAGCTGGTCTGAGGGGTGCGTCAAAAATGGAGCTTTTAGGACAAAATGATATCAAAAACTGATATAGCGTTAAAACTACATTACACAGTTTCTGGTCAATTTGAAGCACTTTATGAAGAAAATTTTTTAATTTCTCGTTTTTGGACTTTATTTCGCCTCCACAAAAATATTCATACTTCAATTGTAGGTGGCGAGCACACCTGGGCGTGGGGGATTTGAGGGGTATGCACCCCCAGAAACCAAATTACCCCCCAGAAGTCAATTTTTAAAATTTTTTTTCGTTTTTTTTGCAATTTTTTGATGTCAATGGATAGTGCTCGATGAGAAACGTCAAAAAATGGTGTTTTTGCGCCACACCACCATTTTTAAGGCCATTTTTTACCTTCAAAAAATCTTGCACCCCCACCAGAATTTTCTTGATGCCCACGTATAGTGGCTAGCGTCTAGACCCCCAAACCCCAACGTGCATGTCTGGTCAGACCCCTACGTATTCTTTACCAAATGTGCTATGGTCCCCTTCCACTTGATTGTCAAGATAAAAAGGAGAGCTTTGTATCTTAAAATGTTTTCATCAAATGAATGAGTTTTTCGGGCAGAAGCTTCAACCAGAAGAATTTACTGAATGTGTACTCGACTAAACATCTTCATACACGGTACAGGAGAATAGATTTTAAATTGCTTTTAACATTTTCTTGCATTGCAACAAAAATTATTACAAGTCGAAAGCTGGTTTAAAAATACTTTGGAAGACCATTTTCTGAAGTGGTTAAAATTTTTTATAGCCGTATAATGATCCCTGTGTTTCCTCTAAGGAACATTAGAACTATAATTCCGATTCTCTTAGAAACTGAAATTTTAGTGATTTAGATCAAAATGGCTTTGTCAAATGTAAAGAGCGTTGATACAAAATGGTATACGAAAGACAAATTGAATAATTGGCATTAGGGATGTCAAAATCGATGGGCAGGAGAAGCAGCCACATATGTACGGGATAGAAGTGACTAGATGACAATCTGAATCCAAAACTAAGCAAAAATTTGAAAGACCCCTGACCTATATTGTTTGGATAGAGTGATAAGACACTCCGAAAAATGATGCCTAGAATCTCTCTAGAATTTCGGTGCTATCTCATGCATTGTAGTATATGTCTTCTCAAAAAGTGTAGGTACCTTCAGGATGTGGAAGCAATAATGTCACCAGATATTAATTTAGTCTGTTTCATTTTAACCGAGCAAACGACAATTAAGTATCAATCTACAATCACTATGAACAAAGTGATGGAAACTAATTGAAAGCACAGGTCTAAAGCATCTTAAAATTTAAGGATGAAGGATGGAAACTTAGGTAAAGCAAGTTATTGTTTTACCCCATATTGGAGCCGGCTGAAGAATCCAGGAAAATTCGATATTTTCTCCAACAATTTTTTCTGTACGGTCGTGGCAACCATTTATCTGCCATGATGCAGTCTAAAAGTTGAAAAAAGCGTCATCATTGCTTAGATCGAACACATAAACTATAATAGAAAATAACAAATATATAATAATCACAAAGTATTCATTATAGTATGGGTCACTTTACGCATTTTAATTGTCGAGCCCCATAATACATAGTAATATAAATTCTCAGTTAACCGCGTGTGTCTGTGCATGGCAGTCGAGTTCAATCAATAATCTTTAAGTCAATATACTTGGACCACCAATGAGCTGACCATATGTTCGTTTATAGCAGTGTTGCCAGGTATGACCTATTTTCCATCAGATTAACGATTTTTTGGGTATTGACGGGTTTTTGACAGAAAGGGGTTTTTGACGGGTTTTGTGACGGATTTTAATCGCTTTTGACGCTTTTGACGGATTTTAAACTTGAGCAAGTTATATCATTTTTGCATAACAAAACGCTTATAAGAATTACTGTATTCAAATAGAACACAACAGTAACACGAACAACACGTACAACCATACTATCCCATAAGGTGGGGGGCAGTGAGGGAGTTTTATCCCTACCTTAGGGTCCAAGACTCGAATCACTGTCAGACGATTTCGAGCTATCAAACATTTTCTGCATGATTTTTGAATACAAAAGTAGCAAAGATGTTTTTTCGGCGCCGAATATTACATATCTATACATTATTAGCAGGACCTCGTTTTTAGAAGAGGATGATGTAATAAAAAAATGCTACATATCTTCCTGAGCTTTTCAGAATGTAAATCTTCTGTTTATGTTAAGAAAAGTGAAATAAATCGTAGTAAGGTAGGTATTTTTTTCTTGCTACAAACACCGTTTTTTCCACTTTTGGTCTATTTGTCAACCAAAATTTTGGGAAACGGAAAAAGTTTTTGGGCTTAGTTGGCATTTGTGGAAAATTTTTGTAATGTTAAAAATGCGTTTTAGAGAGGTAAAACTTCAAAAATTTTTAGGCGCTCCGTGCCAAATTGATTTAATTCTTACTTGTTATTAATCTTTGAAGCCACGCACGCGCAAATTGCAGCATTTTTATCGACAATATAGTCCAGAACTTCACTACGATTGAAAATCCTTATCTTCTGCACGGATTTGGTTAGTTTTTGTAATGCGAAAATGCGTTTTCGAGAGGTGAAACTACAGAAATGTTTCGGCGCTTCTCGCCGAATTGATTTAATGCTTACTTATTATTAATCTTTAAGCTGCGCCCCGCCAATTGCAGCATTTTTATCGACAATCTGGTCCTAGAACTTCACTACGATTGAAAATCCTTACCTTCTGCATCGGATTCGGTTAGTTTTTGTAATGCAAAAATGATTTTAGAAAGCTAAAATTTCAAAATTTTCTGGCGCTTCGCGCCATTTGATAAATTATAGTTTTAATTGTCAAAACCGACTACAGAATTGGCTAAAATGCTTTACTGAAGGAAGAAAATTCAAGTTTTAACATAAATAACGTATACTGATTGTGATATTTCTTGTAGAGCGCGAAATTTTTTATACAAAAAGTGCATCAAACAAATGTGCATCAAAGCTATTGTATGTGTACATAGGAATTTTCTACTTAAAGAAACACTGATTTTTCAACACAGGCGCTCTATTTTTAACGTTTTTAGACCTCCCGAAAAACGTGTAAAAAGGTCGGAAAAAGTGGAAAAATTTTTGGGTCTGGTCTATATTGTCAACCAAATTGCTGGGAAAAAAACGGTGGCTACAAATGTCTTTTTATATGTTGAGTCCTTATTCTTATCGCGTGTTTTTTCTTGGACGTAGCAATAAATCCGCTGTTGTTAATTATTTTTGTATATTAGGAAAATCCTTTGTACCTAATCAGCGTCTATGAGCTCTGAATCTGCCCTTTCGCCGCCAACTGTTCAAGTTTATGATGATAGCATTGAGGAGTTTAACAACAGTGATGGGTATACTACAGACAAAGAGAAAAATACATGCAGCAGTCTTAAGGCGAAAAAACGGCGATCGCGACATTTACGTTCTTCTCGGAAAGAATGGGAAAAAATGCATAAATTCAAAGGTATATCTATTTTGTATATGAATTAGTTGTGTTTGGCTGAATGTCCTCCTGAATATGTTAGATATGTAGGCAATAAAGAAATCTTCATTCGATATTTAGACGTAAATGGTAACTTTATAGATTGCTTTCTCTTGTTGCTGTGTGCTTTCAAATAGGTTATATCAAAATGTGAAAATTATTAATCTTCAAGCTACTTTGTTTGCAAATATTAGAACATGTTGCTTTTCTTCTGCTATATATTTGCATATGTCCTCCTAGTACCTTAAACATGGGCATGCTCAAGTTCTTCCAGGATTAATTGACTTGCCTGGAGACCTGTGGGGTTAGTCCATGACCATAGATGCAGAGCGTGGTCGATCAGGGCTGGGCAGAGATTAAAAATTGAACCTTTTTTTCAGGCAGAAAATGACCCAAAAACTGATTAACTACATTATTCCACAGTTTCGTTCAATTTCAAGCATTTTAGAAAAAAATTTCGATTCTCTTATATTTTCTTCCTTTATTTTGCCTCAAGAAAAATCAAAAAGAGTCGAATAAATTGAACGAAATATAATCGAAACATAAGTAAGTATGTGAAACAAAGCGCCCAACAATTTGACACTTTTGAGCAAATAGATAATTAAAAACGCTTAAAATGCACCCTTCTTACGAATTTTTAGAAAATTTTTTGGAAACTTCTGGAAAATCGCAAATTCTGGGTGGGGGTGAAAAAATTTCTGTGGGAGGGGACAAGCTTGTTTTTTATCAGCATATTAATTTTCTGCAGTCTTTTTTCTTGTTTAAGGTTGGCTTGAGCCCAGCGACATTAGTTCAAAAGCGAGGTGAATCGAGTATGCGATCTGAGAAGCACATGCTAAAACTGGAAAACATATGAGGGCCTTGGAAGATGCCGTTAATCCGACTTGTGCGATAATTACAACCTTCACAAAGAAACCGATTTCGGATCAATAAAAGATAGCAGAATTAAGAATTGCAGCATTTATTGCTGACTCATCTTTTGCATTTCGGCACTCAAGCAAATTAATTGACCTTTTGAAAGGTATTTCTGTAAATATAAAATTTACTGTCTGTGTTGATGCTGTTCGATGTATATTTATTGCAAATGCATGTATGTTTATACTGCTATTTATCACGTAAACATACTGCTATTTTATGATAAATTTGACGGTTTTTTGACGGGTTTCTAGCCAGCTGTTGACGGTTTTTGACGGGTTTCTGGCATGCGTGTGACGGTTTACTGTCTAAAGCATCTGGCAACCCTGTTTATAGTCACCAGCTCGGACTGAGCTGTCTTGTGGATTGTGCAGCTGTATATATTATTGCACGCACATGCATTAATAAAACCAGTGCTGTTGGGCGAACCCAATAGCCCTTATCAGTGCTGCTGACTCCTCACTTAGCAGTTTTATATGTTAAGATCGGACCGGTTCCTTCAGATGTTATGTCCCTTCAATAAATGTATTAAATTCCTGTTGTTCTAACATGTGCATCAGGTGTCAGTGGATTACTGTATTAGCGTGTTGAGTTTCTACTTGACACCTCTCTCCTTAGCTTTGATCGTCCTTGATCAATAATAGCTGCTACAGACTCACACAAGATATGTGACTATCCCACTTCTGTCACCAAATATGTCACGCCCAGCACACCTGGGCGTGGGGGTTTTTGGGAGGGGTTGGGGGTATGCCCCCCAGAAACCAAAATACCCCCCAGAAATCAAAATATCCTCCCAAGAATTCAATTTTTGAAAATTTTTTTTCGTTTTTTTCGCAATTTTTCATGCCAATGGATAGTGCTCGATGAGAAACGTCGAGAAATAGTGTTTTTTGCCATACCACCATTTTCAAGGCCATTTTTTGACTTTCAAAAAATCTTGCACCCCCAGAATTTTCTTGCTGCCCACGTATGACGCCCAGTAGTGGTCAATATATAATAATCCCAAAGTATTAATTATAGTATGGGTCACTTCGCACATTTTACGTCTGTCGAGCCCCATAGTAGTAATATTAATTCTCAGTTAATATATACTCCGCATGTCTCTGTGCACGGCAGTCAAGTTCAATCAGTAATCCTTAGGTCAATATACTTGGACCACATAATGGGCTGACCATATGTTCGTTTATAGTCACCAGCTCGGACTGAGCTGTCTTGTGGATTGTGCAGCTGTATTTGTTAGTGCACGCACACACATTAATAAAACCAGTGCTATTGGGCAAACCCAATAGCCCTTATCAGCGCTGACTCCCCACTTAGCAGTTTTATGTGCTAAGATCGGACCGGTTCCTTCAGATGTTATGTCCCTTCAATATATGCGTTAAATTCCTGTTGTTATAATATGCGCATCAGGTGTCAATGGATTACTGTAGTAACGTGATGCGTTTCTACTTGACAGCAGCCATACTGTGGCGACAAACAGATTTTGAAAGGATTTTGGAGTAGAATTGCACTAAATTGTCTAAAATTAAATTTGAGGTTTAGCAGATTTTATGAGTCTAAACTTTCCAACCTAGGCAGCAAAGTCCCCATGTGTATGCAAATCTTTTATTTGAATAATTTTTCAAAATAAATTTCGTCATTTTTTGCAATAAAAATAAGTAAACTGGGATTGTCGATTTTAGTCTTAATTATTGATATAAGTATCTTTTTGTGCTAACCAAATGGTCTAGCTACAAGTATTGACAAAACAATTTTTCTTCCATCAAATTGACTCACGTCTAATGTGATGTGTGTGCCATTGATGATTGTGCGATTTTGACTGATGATACACTTGGCCCAAAAAAGTTCTGTCAAGAAGAAGGTATCGCCATTTGTAGCACGATATACTCTGCCTTTGCATACACGCGGTTGGTGAAGGAAAATGCCAGGGTCAACTTGTCCGCACAATCCTGCAAAGAAATTAATAGAGATGGTATTTTATTTACGGCATCTACTTGAAAATAAATATGACAGACTTGAGCTTGAAAATCAATGCAAAGTTAGCAGTGGTTACACATGGTCGTGGGAAGTGGTCTGAGGCGATACTGCCAAAGAATCCGGCGGACCTCCGAAATTGATAGACCCCCAGAATAAAATTTTTTGTACAATTTTGGCACTTTGGCCTTTCTAACCCCAAAATTTGTGTGCTGGTTTTCAATCTATTTAGAACAGATTTACTTGCACCAGATACCTCCTAAACTGAGTTCTCAGCGCTCAAGAAGTCTGAATTTCTCTGCATACTGTGACTAACAAAAGAAATTCCAAATAAATGTTGTTGACAAATGTCATCTGTTTTAAGCACTGGCAAAATGGGTGAAACGTGAATTCGCCCCAGCACAAAGAAATAACAAAGCTCAACATACTTACCCGAAAAATCACCACAATTTGAGAAAATCCAATTGGCCGTACCAAATTCTTCGTTGTCTCCATGTACCACACATCCACTCAAGTGCCAATTGGATCTTGAGCAAGTATACCACCATTTGCTTGATTGAGCAGTACTGTTCGGCGTCCAGACTGTGCCATTACAAATACATACTTCGGCTAATGAACAAATAAAAAAATTGAAAAATGGAAATTTCGAATTATGTAGATAGGTAAAACAAGTCATAATTCTTGTAATTCGAAATTCATTTATTGCTTGTTTAATTTGATAATAACTGCTTTTTTCACTCACCCATGCATTGCTAGCCGGAAAACATTCTCGAGTGAATGAAGAAAACGAATTTATGCATTTTCAAAGTGATACAATAAGGGCAGTTGAAAAAAGGAATAATTGAATTAAGCGCACAAAAGTCTTAAAACTTAGTGAAAATCGCATTATATCTACGCAAAGCAAAAATTGAAGTTTGTTGTAAGACCTGCAGAAGAAAGTAGCAGTATAATTGGCTCACAGCCAACAATCCTACCAAAACAGATGTATTTGTTATTGTATTGTAAAGCTGCAAAACTGCATGGGGTGCCTAAGCCGGTCTTCCAGTGTGATTAGCTTAAGTTAAAGGCAATTCAGAAGCTCTCAAAGAAATAAAACATAATATAAACCTGGCTAAGTGCCACAAAATTGTATGAGTAAGAAATGTAACAAATTGTTACATATACTTTTTAAGAAAGGCCTTTTTTATAAATTGTTCTAGCGATTTCAAGAAGGCTTATGCCTTGGTAAACACATTTTAATTTAAGTCAATTATGGAATATTTATTTTCATGACTGTATGGAATGAACTAAAAGCGAGGATAAGGAATTAAAAGGGATTCGCAAAAAGCGATAAATCAGGCAGTAAATTAGGAACTAAAAACAAATAGTCCGACATGCCTTTTATTTCTTATGAAAATCTACCATTTATGACTTTTTGGCACGTCACAATTTTTGAAATTCTATATAAGATACTTTTCTTTTAACAACTCCAAAATTAAAGCTATTCGATGTTACCTGAAATGCAGAAAATTTCATTAAAACTCTATTTACCATCATGTTTTTGCAGTCAAAGTGCACAATCATGGCATAAACTCCTTGTGCATATTACGCTATGCCTTCTCAACATTCTCTGACAGCTATTGCTTTCGTTTAGTGCAATTTTTATGCTCTTTCTGAATGCGTATGTTATTTTCCGTGAAAATTATTTCTGAAAGAGGTATAATTAAAAAACTATCACAATGCATAAGAATAGGCACCTATTCGACATGATGCAAAAACAAGAAAAAGTATATTTCTGTTGTGTAAAACACATCTTGGGGATACATATCTAAGAGCTAGAAAGGAATGAACCACGGAAATTTCTTATTAGAACCTTATTTTCCCATCTTGAGTTTTTGTGATATCACTGTAAATAGGCCAAAAAATGCCTATTTCTTACACCTCTATAATTCCTTTTCGAGCTGAACCATTAAAAACGATGTAACTGAAGCCAAAACGAGGCTAGACAAAGTTTTGGACACATGGATAAGGTAGAACAGAAATAAAATGCCACGAAAGTGATTCATTTTGCCTCTGGCGAGGACACAGTAAACAGAGGGCTAAAGGGTTTTGCATTATATCCTAATCTATAAATATCAAAAAGTTATAATTAAGGCAAATTAATAGCTGAAATCTTACTGCAGAATTTAATTTCTGAATTTGCTACCTAAACTGGTCCGAAAAAGGGTAGCCGTCACCTTCCTTTCACAATGACTCTATGCTTAACTATTGAGAGCATTCCTCATCAAACACAAAATGGACTATCAGAATTAATTTATGCTGAAAGACTAATAAGTAAAATTATACAGCCAATGTAAGAAAATATGAAGCATTTGTTCCTTTCCATAAGATAAACAAAATATCTGAAAGACAAATTGATATCCAGTTGTATTTTTTCAATTTGTGAGCTAATATTGATTCCGATTCCTTTGCAGTGTAATCGCTAAATTTTTCAAAGACCTAAATTTTTAGATTGCGTTCCTCCAAATTAAGGATCCTTATAAATTTTCATGCATAAGATTATGCGCTGAAACTAAAAATGAAATTCAAGACCTATTGACACCTAAATCATAAAAAACGAATTCAGTCTTTTTCTAAACGTTTGTCTGATGTGCAACTTACCGTGATGATAATCTCTTCGATAATAACTTACGATAATCAACTTCCTCAGATCCATCATCGCAATCATTAACTCCACTACAGATTTTGCCTTCTTCCACACAATCATTAATACTTCTACAGAAGAAATTCGTTCCTTTTGGATATCCAGCTTAAATTCAAAAGGAATGTCATAGTCTATAACGTGCAATGATAGCTTTAAGAGGAGAAGTACGAGTAATGTTATATAAATTAACAGACATTTTTATCAATTTTTTCTTTGTAAATAAAATGCATATAGTGAGATTCACAAAGAGCATTACCCGTAAAAAATAAGCAAAAGTGCTCAAATGACATTGTTTGAAGTAGAACATCCTAATAGAGAATCTGGTAATTAACAGATGGAATTACGTTTTGTCAAATATGTTATTTTCTGGCATGATTAATTCTTAGAGATGTGGTGTTTCTACATTATATGTGCTTATATATTATACTATCATAACGAGTACAAATATTACGGGCAGACATATACATAGGGGTATAAGGTTAAGGGTGATTAACTCCCTCAAAAAAGAAAAATAGAAAATTTTCTAAGAAAAAATGAGGCAAAATAAAGGCTAGAACCCGATTTAATAAACATTTCCCTCAAAAGTCATTAAAATTGATAGAATCATTCAATTAACATAGCTTCAACGTTATCTTAGCATTTACACTATTTTCGACATGACATTGTTTGAAGTATACCCCGATCATAAAGAGGAATATTTATTTCAATTGATCTTAAAATATGTCTAAGGAACATTCTATGCATTTTGAAATCAACATGAACGTTCTGGTAGATAATCTGGCAATTAACAACCGAAATTACGTTTTTTCAAATATGTTATTTTGTGGCATGATTATTTTTAGAGATACGCTGTTTCTACATTATATGTGTTTAGATATTATACTATCACAACGAGTCCAAATTTTACGGACAGACATACACATGAGGTATAAACTTCCGGGTGTTTAACTCCCTCAGAAAAAAATGAAAAATTTTTGTCAGAAAAATGAGGCAAAATAAAGGCTACAACCTGATATGATAAAAATTTCCTTCAGAAGTCCTTCAAATTGACTGGAATCCGTTAATCAACATAGCTCCAACGTTATCTGAGCATTTACTCTAGTTTTCGACATCCTTTTGGTCCAAAAATCCAAATACTTTATTCCTCTCATAGCGGTTGACTCACCAATCGGCCATACTGTATCTTTGATAGAAGCTATAGTTGAACAAAATGACCGGTCTGTGCCGGATTACATTAGATAGCTTTTTAAGGCCAAATAGCGTCAAAAACCTGCATAAATGATGAAATAATAGCTTAAAAGTTTTCTTTATCCACATTTACTGATCGATTTAACTATCTTCGAGGCTGGTTGTTTGGCGTTGAAAATTTGTTTGCCATAAATAATCTAACAACTGTGTTATTTTCGCATAAAAGGTTACGATTTTCAAAAAATTAAGAAACCGCAGCAAGATAATTTTCAACTAATCGACTTAAGGATGACCTTTCTATTGTTCAGCGGCATTTTTAGGACAATTTTACAGCCTTGCTTATATTTATTCGCATGTTATACGAAATAAATTCAACAAAATTCGCAAGATTCTGTAAGAGGCGATGAGGTTTTTCGTGATCGAAAATGACGTGATTACCTAACAAGACGAGAATAAATCCGATAAGGAGCACAATTTGATAAAAAAGACTTAATCTAGAAACCATGGCTGATCTTTTCCTAACTATGAACCCATTAATTGACCTTGAGTGAGTGCGATTGATTGATCCTCTTAATCTCGGATTTATTTAACATTAGTGCAAATCGTTGAAGACTAAACAAACAAGTTTCTTATTTAGTTATAGTCAAAACCAAAGTAACTTTTTTTAAATCTAATCTTAAATTAAGGGCTCGTTCTTTCAGTGGTTTTGAGCAAGATATCTGCATGTCATCGAGTAAACATGCGCACAATACCAACTTGTTTATAACCAGATTATATAACAAACGAAGAAGTCATTGCTGAAAACAGAGTACAAAGGTATGTGTCTGCATCGTAGAACAGCTTCACTAATTTTCACATACTTTCTCTTCCCTAAGGTCTGCCTGTGAATGAAAACACTTCACAACAAGTCTGACTGGAAAGTCGTGTGATCAATAAATATATATTTGCAGATCATGTCAGCGTACACAAAGTGAAGAAATCTGTAGAGAAAATACTTAGGAAAAACTAGGCACCAGTCGAAAAATAAAGCGATAAAGCCGACGATCAGGGAATGTAATTATAAGTCTGGAAAAATTGGGGAAGAAATTGGATTGTTCGACTTGTGCTGCAAAAGAAATGTTTTCAGGGACAAGTGGGATGCAGTCACACATGGGCGTGGTGGGGTTCGGGGGGTATGCATCCTCCCAGAAGTTGGAATACCTCCCAGAAATCAAAACACCTCCCAGAATTCAATTTTTGAAATTTTTTTATTTTTTTAGCGATTTTTTTGATGTTATTGGATAGTGCTCGATGAGAATCGTCGAAAAATGATGTTTTTTCGCTATACGACACTTTTAAGACTATTTTTTGACCTTTGAAAATTTTTTCACCCCCAGAAAATTTTTTCACCCCCTCCAGGATTTCGGTGCTGCCCACCTATTGATGCAGTGCGTAAAACGGGAGAAAACGTTGAATGCACATTATGAAGCTTTATATTTAGTTATATTTGTGGATCTATAAAAAGTCGAGAAAACTAGAAATTTTTAATAGAAGAATCAGATTTAAAATTTTAAAATTGGCAATTAATGCGTTTTGCCTCCTATTTGCTTGCTATGTAGTAACAGTCGTAAGGTAAAAATTGAATTCAATAATGATTGATCCAAACAAACAATATGCTACAAATTGCAAAAAATGTATTTGCAAATTTTTTTATGACCTGCGTGTAATGTAATTAGATAAGTATACCTGCAGATTTATCAATCTTTGGTACTTAACCTTCCTACGATTTAATACATCAAGGCCTGGTTTCAATATCTTTAGGCTTAAGCTAGGCTTACGGACTTCAATGTTTTAACATACGTGGCCAATTTTAAGCCTGGATTGAGCCAGGCTTAAACCTGGCTACATATGCTTAAACACTGAAGTCAGGTTTAAGCCTGGCATAAGCCTAAGGGTATATTGAAACCGAGCCCAGTTTTTTGTTTTATCGACACTGTAAATGATTGTTGGCACTAAATTAAAAACTTTTTTAAGCGTATCATTCAAACATGAGCGAGGGGTCTTACGGGTCTCTGAATCTTGTTCTTCTAGGACCTGAAAGACGCCCATCAAAATCGATGAAACCATCAAAATTTAAATTTTAGGCTCTTTCTCGGCGATCCAGCTCCACCGAACCACACGTGGGCGTGGAGGGGGAATTCGGGGGGTATGCACCCCCGAGAAACTAAAAATAACCCCTCCCCCCAGAAATCAAAATACCCCCTCCAGAATTCAATTTTTAAATTTTTTTGTTTTTTTCTCCAATTTTTTGATGTTGATGGATAGTGCTCGATGAGAAACGTCGGAAAATGGTGTTTTTTTGTCTACCACCATTTTTAAGGCCATTTTTCGAACGTTCGAAAAATCTTGCACCCCCCAGAATATTCTTGTTGCCTACGTATGCACCGGACCCCCAAGATTTAGCTGCTGCTCATCTAAGGGGTTTTTAAGCCTTCTGCTATTAACATAAAAAATCGTCTCAATACTGCAACAAGGTAAACTGCGTTCAACCGGGCAAACTACAGTATTAGGACAATATGCATTGGCATGATACAATGCCCAAATGTTGGTCAAAAACACACTTATCAAGAATTTTGAAACGAACTGGAATCTTCTCTGTCCGATTCAAAGAAAAGGCAGATTGCATCAAATACATGAGTAGTAATGTGCGGCAGATTGGAGGGCAACGCTGTAGGATAGCTTATGTTATAACATAGGCGATGACGAAAATATGCACCCTGACGTTATCTCAGGGTGCGACGTTAAAGTATGTATAAAATTCAGGATGGCTAGGGGTGTGTAAGGGAGGGAGGTGTGTATGAGGGGCTCCCACCGCGCCGCCTGTTATAGCATGGTCTATCTTGCAGTGTTGTTCCTCAGGTTGCATGGTCGATCTGGGGTGGTGTCAATGAATTTTTTGCTGAAAAATAGCATAAAAACTAAATTTCAATCATTTTCCGTACTTTTCACCTTAAATTCCCTATTTTTATATGCCGAGATGCCCTCCCATGTGCATGTCTTGTTGTGACTTAATTATTTACTGTACAAAGAAAAGCACGTACACAACAATATGGATGTCACGAATAAATAATTGTTTGCTTCATCTGTCGGTAATTGAGTAGAACATTAATCGCGAAAAGTTACTGAAATCACAGTAAAAATGAAATAGGCAGCCATATAGATCGGCGAATACATCGGATATGCTGCAAATGTGATCTGTTTCGTTTGATAAAGACAAATACGATATGACAAATCGTCGCGAAAATAACAAAAAATTCGCAGTTATTCCAAGTGTTTTCGATGATTTAGAGCATCTCATCCGTATATAATAGCGGCTTTAGGGGTCAGCCTTCAGTCTCAAAAGTAGGCATAAATTGACAGTCATTGCAGCAAAAAAAATTTAATTTAATCAATTCCCAGGAACAGGTCCCTCCCATAGGTGTTCGTGTCGTCTCCTCTCATTTGCATGGGTCTGCATACTACAGAGAACTTTGCCGCTTAAAAAACAATTATTTATATTTTTTGTCAAGTTGCGAAATATTTTTGTCAACTTGTGGAAATTTTTGTCAAGTTGTGAAAATTTTTTGTCAAGTTGTGAAAATTTTTTGTCAAGTTGTGAAATTTTTTTGTCAAGTTGTGAAAATTTTTGTCAAGTTGTGAAATATTTTTACGTGCTTAAGCATAGTACTTTTGTCAAGTTGTGCAACATTTTTGTCACGTTGTGATAATTTTTTGTCAAGTTGTGAAATTTTTTGTCAAGTTGTGAAAATTTTTTGTCAAGTTGCGAAATATTTTTGTCAAGTTGTGAAATTTTTTTGTCAAGTTGTGAAATATTTTTATCACGTTGTGGAAATATTTTGTCAAGTTGTGGAAATTTTTTGTCAAGTTGCGGAAATTTTTTGTCAAGTTGCGAAATATTTTTTGTAATGATGCGGAATATTTTTGTAAAATTTTTATATTTTGCTGAAATTGTGTTGTTTTACGTGTTTTTTTGCTGAAATAATAGGAAATCATCCATCAGCCCAAAAAAGAGAAAAAAAGAAAGAAAATGAAGAAAATATGAGTTTTAAGCACTCAATTATGTTGTCTCAGTTTGATCAAAAGCTGTTTACACCTTAAAAATTAAAATTGCTCCAATTCGCATCATGAATGCAGGTTTACTGCATCCATGACCCCAGCTGGTACAACGTGGACGTATGAATGTTACGGGATTATTGACCGCACATTTCAAATAAAATTCACGTAACTCACCAAAAAATTCCTATAACAGCAAACAATTTCTCAGAAAGTATTAATTTGTATGTTTTTCTATCCTTTCTTTTAGGGGCTAGGCACCATAAGGTCAAAAATTTCCTTAAAAATGATGGTATGGCGAAAAAACACCATTTTTCAACGTTTCTCATTGAGCACTATTCATTGGCATTAAAAAATTACGAAATAAACAAAAAATTAAAAATTGAATTCTGGGGGTATTTTGGTTTCTCGGAGGGGGGGGTGCATACCCCCAACGCTCACGCCTAGGTGTGCTAGGCAGCCAAACATGACTTAGTATCAGTATGAGTCATCGTCGAAGCAGTACAAGAAATTTCAGTATGTTACGCCATATTATGCAATATGCGCGCAATGATGACTCAACACAAACTCGTTCCGGAATGGGTTTGCAAGTTGTTCCGGAACGGCTTTCAGAGCGCTCTGACTTTAAATAGGCCAAGCAGAGCTAGCGAGCTCATTCTCCTCAAGAACTATAGCGGCGCATTTCGAGCTTCCAGCTTTCTAACATTCTATTGGCGGTGGTCGAATCGAAGATCTGGGTCGGAAACCAACAACTTATTGGTGTAATACTACAAAAAATCATGGAGTTTGGACGGATAGGCGTTTGGAACACAATTACGGCGCAATTTTGGGCGACTATTGTCGAAGACGGGTCGTTGCAGGAATTACGAGAGCCGATTATTAATCGTCAAACACTTCAAAAGCTGGTCGATAGCCGATTATGGGTCGGCGAAGAAAAAAATTATTTCGTTTATTTTTCAAGAATTTATCAAGTTATCAAAAGCGTGACAGAACGAATTTCGGATGGCCCAATTTTTTGTACGTTATTTTTGGCGAAGAAGAAGGAGCGCAGGTCGGCTGGGGGCAAGAGGCGAATGATTATTACATTGTCGGCGTAATGTTCAGGACGAGGAGTGAAACGATTTAACTCTGAGGCCAGGGGCTACAACCTACGTTTCTACGCATGGAGGAGCTCCACGGTTTTGGCGGATTCCTCCAGTCCGTTTTGAACAGCGCGTTGGGAAGGATTTTAGACAGTTGTAGTCCCGACGATTTGGTCGGAGTCGAACTTATTCACCCAAGTCAAGACCGGCACGTAATAATCCTTTTGTCCCCAGACAATTTATGAACGCGATCGGATTTTAAGCGTCGCAGAACGAGTTAATCAATCAAGAAAGGATTTTTCGTTTGATGAGGTAATCAGTTTAAATGTTATTATCGTGGCGGAACAGATCGTAAGAAAATTTTGAAAGCGAGAATCGTAAATTGGAATACTTGGTTCCAAAGGCATTGTGGGTTCCAAAGGCATTGTGTGTTATATCCAAATCCAAAACACTGATAAATTATGTTTAGCCAAGGGCTATAGTAACGGAAAAGCCAAATTAGACAACCACCCCCAATGGAATTCAATTAGGCAGGGAGACAAAAGGCGTAGCACGTTACAAAAACGTTAGTAGTAATACGTGGCTCCCTAGATAGCAATGATTAAGGATAGGCAATGGTTAAGCATAGGCGAGAGGAGCGGAGTCTGCTCCATGAGGTGGGGGTCAGGGAGCAATGGTTAAGGATAGGCAATGGATAAGAATAGGCGAGGTGGTAGAGCCTTGCGCCCTGAGATGGGGGTCAGGGCGCAATGGTTAAGGATTGGCTATGGTTAAGCATAGGCGATGGTTAAGGATAGGCAACACTACAATATATGAGGACATAGTTGAGGAGTGGAAGGGTAAATAAAGCCTAAGCTAAACTGAGACTAGACCCGAACTTAATATTAACTAAGACTAAACCTGAACTAAGGTGTTAACTAAGATTAAACCCGAACTAAGGTCCAAATTAAGCCTAGGTGTAAAGTAAGATTAAATGTAAAGTAAGCCTATAGTGTAAACAAGAATCAAACTAAGACTTAACCCGTACTAAGATTAAAACTAGACTAAACCTAAACTAATGTCTAAATTAAGCCTAGAATACATGTGAGACGTTGTATGACATCCCAGTATATGTGCATGTGGACATCCCAGTACATGTCTAAGTGTGTTTGGACATATCCACAGCACCGCTTGTTGCATGTGTAAACTATTTTTCAATGATAATTTATTGTCTGACATCGCATAGACGCACATGTGCCCCGGGAGGAGGAGGAGGGGAGGCCCACCTACGCCGCCTGCGTGTACCCCCTACCAGTGCAAAAAAATGCTGTGACTCGCACTATTTTTGGCTCGCAAATGCGCATTTATTTGGGCTTCACATAATTTGCTCAAAATTTAGAATAATACTACAAAGCAGAATAAACCCGCAATGGACGGACTGGTCTACATGATACTCAGCAGATCATTATGTATAAGTATGTAAAATTAGTGTGGCATGTGGGTAATTAGATCGTAACGACCATTGGATGCGTACCAGATTGATAATTTTTTCCGCAGCAGTCCCCTTATAGAACAACACTTTACCCGAGTAAACCTTTATTTGGTAATTTGGCGTTAAGACATTTTGAATTTGTTCTACAGCGTCTGAGCTATATTTGTTATTCGCCTCTACAGTAAGATTAGCTCTGCTCATCAGCACTAATGCTAGCTGCTTTTGTAGAGTGCAACGACTATTGTCGCCTTTTCGAATTGCCTCCCACTGGGGTTGAGAGTCTAACCTTGCTATTCCAGTTACAATAGCTCGGGGCAGTGATAAATTATCTCTAGATACAGTTTTAATAAATTTTCCTTTATTTATACTGAAGGCACCCACAGTTGTAAAATCAATGGAGGGGCTTGTGCCCCATTGTGATTTGTGGTCTACAATAATGAGCTTAAAAGCCATATCTTCACTGAAGCTGAATTCCTTCTTTGATTGAGACACTTTCTCCATTATACTGAACACTTTGTCGGCATTCACATTCTTACACCTAGTTAATGGTACAATTACAGGCTCAAACAAGCTTGGATGTGTGATTTCAAAGCCAACCATGTTTTCGGGAGGACAGCCTAATTCTTTAAATAGATTTGGGCATTTGTGTATGTTTGCAAATTTAAGTAAATATGCTTTTGCTGTTGTTCTGAATCTACAAACAGGAACGGAAGCAAGTTCATCCACTGTGCAATATTGATTAAGATCAATTGTGGTGCTTGTCTCCTTTGTTATTCAACTTCCTATTTATAGACAGTCATTTACTGAACTGTATATACCCAAACACGTCCAAACACGTTTGGGCGCGTCTAAACATGTTCAAAATTTATAAATATGAAAAATTTTTGAATGAGAAAAAAATTAAAATTATTTTCAAAATAAAATGGAAGAAGTTAAAGAAGTGAAACAGCGTCCTTTTGTTGAGGAGGAGAAAAAACCGTATGGCAGGTCGATCAAACCACCCCTGCAATTGCGTGGTAGGAATCTTGAGCGACCCATGTACGGGCTCATGGTTCAACTCTGCTATTTTTGTCAAAAAGCGTCTTCGGAACACGACTTTTTTGAAACTAATGGGGGTAGGTGGTACATGAGCATTCAAATGTGCCCCGGTGCTGCGAGTTTAACCGCGCCATGCAAGAAGCAGGCAATTGAGTGATTGCGAGGTACATGGAGCAGGATGCAGAGGCCCACAGGCCTGCCTGAAAGTCTATAAATAAGGGTTCATAAGTATGGGTGGCGTATATGCTATTTTATAGCTAGCTTTTTAATATATAAGCAATGGCATCTCCTGGCAAACTAGCCTACCATCACTTTGTCGACAGACTCATCAAAAATGCAACGCTCAGATTCATCAACGTCCGTCATGTGGAACGTATTGGCAACTGCTTTTGGAGCCAGCTTACCGAAGCGCTCAAGAAGGAACGAAAGAGCGAAGAAAAGAAAGCATTTTGGACTTTTGCCTTGTACTTGAAACAGTGTATAATTAATTGCGAAAATGAAATACTGTACAATTTGTGGCGTCATTTTGATACGAATGCTAAAAATATGTGGGAAAATTTGTATGAGGATACTTTGTTGTGTAAAGTTAATATGGTGTTGTAAATGAATAAATAAAGAAAATCCACGGTGAAACGATGTGTTTTTCTAAAAAAATGAATAAAATCTTAAATAGATTATACTATGATCCGAAAACGGGGTACTCGGGCGCCCACCATTTGTTCACTGAAGCCCGCATAGCTTCACCCGCGCATTAAATTGTCCCAGGTAAAATCGTGGTTAGCTAAACAACCCACCTACTCTTTGCATAAGCCGGCTTTTAAAAAGTATAGCCGAAATAAAGTGATTGTGAGCGCGATTGATGAACAGTGGCAGGCCGATCTCGTAGACCTGCAATCTCTGGCCAAACATAACGATAATTTTAAGTACTTGCTCAATTGTATAGATTTGTTTTCAAAATACGCATGGGTGGTTCCCCTGAAAACCAAAAACGCAAAAGATATTCTAAATGCTTTTAGGAACATTTTAAGTAGTGGCCGAAAACCATACAAACTGAGATCGGATGCGGGTAAGGAGTTTGTAAACAAAGAGTTTCAGTCGTTTCTGAAATCGGAAGATGTGCATTTCTTTACAACCAAAAGCGAAATGAAGGCTAGCGTGGTCGAACAGTTTAATCAAACCCTCAAAGAAAAAATGTGGAGATACTTTATGCATAACAGCACTTATAGGTACATTGACATTATTGGTAAGCTAACTGAAAATTATAATAATTGGGTGCATAGAACTATAGGCGTAGCCCCTGTAAATGTTAGTGAGAAAAACGAGCGAGAAATTTGAAATAAGGCATTTAGAGTAGCATCACCAAAGCCCGTAAAATTTGAATTTAATATAGGCGATAAAGTTCGTATAAGTAAAGTTAAGCGAACCTTCGAAAAAGGAGTGTGGCCAAATTGGACCGAAGAGTATTTTATAGTTGGTGAAAGGTTCGCGCGCACCCCTCCCGTCTATTCGTTAAAAGACCAGAAGGGCGAAATATTGGAGGGTATTTTTTACGAACAAGAACTGCAAAAAATTGATGTATCAGCAAAAGATTTGTTTATTGCAGATAAAATTCTGAAAACTCGAAAACGTACTGGAAAAACGGACTATTTAGTGCGGTGGCGTGGTTACCCACCAAAATTCGATTCGTGGGTCACTAGCCTAGTGAAGTTATAAATAATAATTCTAGTCCTACTTTGATATGAAAAATGGAGACTGGTCAGTGTTTTTTCAACCATATTCTACATTGTTTATCACAATATGCCTATTTGTCTAATGATGCAATTGGGGGTTATCTTTGGCCAAAAATGAGCAATCAATCATTATAGGCAAGCATTGCTCGAACTTGATGAAACTGCTGCTTTAGGCTTCTCAAAGTACATCAGAAAACGCCTAAAAAGAAGGGATCTATGTGTGTTAATCCAAGTTATGGGAATTTTTAAGTCCAGAAGCTAAGTTTTACTTTGCAAATGTTTTCACAAAAAATATCGATGAGCACATCACCTCATCTATGTCAACTATTTTGATCTAAAGAGCGTGCAGAGTTTAGAAAAAAGTGTGCAGAGTTTCAGAAAAAAGTGTGCAGAGTTTCAGAAAAAGTGTGCAGAGTTCAGAAAAGTGTGCAGTTTCGGGAAAACAGTGCAGAGTTTCGAAAAAAGTGTGCAGAGTTTCGGAAAAAGTGTGCAGAGTTTCGGAAAAGTGTACAGAGTTTCGAAAAAAGTGTGCAGAGTTTCAAACATTTTTCACACGTTATAACATAGAAAGTGTGCAGAGTTTCGGAAAAAGTGTGCAGAGTTTCGGAAAAAGTGTGCAGAGTTTCGAAAAAAGTGTGCAGAGTTTCGGGAAAAGTGTGCAGAGTTTCGGAAAAAGTGTGCAGAGTTTCAGGAAAAGAGTGCAGAGTATGGAAAGTTTATAAATACTGATGCTGAAACTGTGCTGAAAACCATTCTAGAAATGGAACATCCGTTTACATGCACTGTTTCTGTTACAACAAAATCAGGAAAAACAACATTTGTTAAGCAACTTATTGAAAATAGAGAAAGAATAATTAATACAAAAATTGATAAAATCTATTGGTTTTATAGTGAAGAACAGCCTCTGTACTATAAAATGGAAAATGTAATTTTTAATAAAGGCTTGCCAGATTTTAGCATCCTCAAAGAAAAAAGTCATGTACCCCAGCTGATAGTCCTTGATGATCTAATGCATGAAAGTAGAGAAAATCATGAAATCATGCAATTATTCACTCGTGGTTGTCATCATTGGAACATTAGTGTAATACAAATTGTGCAAAATCTATTTTACGATGGCCTTCGTACCTCGCGCATCAATTCTGATTATATTGTTTTGTTCAAAAACCCAGCAGATCAACTGCAATCGCATATTTTATCACGTCATTTATACCCTAGTAACACAAAATGTTTTCTTGAAGCATATGTTGATGCCAACTCCAGGCCACATGGGTATTGTTCATTGATCTGACACAAAATGCAGATGATTTACACAGGTTGAAAACGAGTATTTTGAGCAAACATCCTACATTTTATGTGCCAAAAACTATAAATATGTATAATAATCTATTTGAAAATTACAAAAATGGCTCCTCAAAGACTAAAACAAAACATCAGTTGTTTACATTTGTTAAGTATTGCAAGAAAACCCCAACGCGATGCGCTTATAAATAATGCTAGTAAAGACCAAATCTTATGTATTTGCGATTGCACAAACAATTTTCTAAACGGCAACATTCCTTTCACTGATGAAGATATTCACAGACTGAAGCGATATAAATCCTATATAAGATATTTGGCAAAGAATAAGAGTGCAAGTACTAAACACAAAAAAGATTTAATTATTCAGAACGGTGGTTTTTTTACCTCTTTTATTGACACCTATTCTATCAGTTGTTGGTAGTTTACTAGCAGAAGCGATTATAGGCAAGAAATGAAGAACACAGAAAAACTAGTTTTGGTGCTAGCAGATATTGCTGAACAAAGTAAACCACTAGATCAAGTATTAAACACCCTGGATCGGGAGATGTACAAGATTTTAAGCGACAAACATTCATCATCAGGCTTGAAAATGATAAAGTATAACCACATTTTGAGCAAGTTTGGCCGATTGCAGGAACAGCGTAAGAAACCGTATGAGCTAACTATTCTAGGTCCACACAAATCAATTGGAAGCAAAGAAATTATAGCTGGTATTCCAAAAACCTTACAATAAAAAGGAAAACTGCTATTACAGCATGTTAATGATGATCCTAATATAGACTTTAAACCATCGGGTGAGATTGTGATTGATGGTCAAAAAATATATGGATCAAATATTGTTGATTTGGTTCATGACTTCACGTGTGATTGTAAAACCGTACCCACTGCAATTGGTGTAAAAGAGTTGGCTAAAGCCCTTTAACGTTCAAACGCCCCACTTGAGAGTATAGCTAATAAGAAACGGAGGAGCGCAAGGGCATCTGAAGGCGACTTTTTCATTGGACACGTCGTTTTCACTATATAATGAATAATTTTGAGGTTTTTGAACTACCCTGAAAGAACTGGAATGATTCAGAACATGAGACATAGCTCATTCGAAAGAACATTAAATTTTGTAGCTATTTACTAAAGAAAATTTTAAAATATGTCGAAAACTCACAGAATAATAGCTGAAAACATCGAAAGCTACAGTGTAACAGCCTTCCCGGCGGCCATATTGAAAAACTGGAATTCTATAGTAAATCAGACAAATAGCATATCATTTGAACGAGCTTTTTTTTGGGCTTTCTAAAATCTGCTTAAACATCAAAAAATATATAAAATAGCGCGAGTAAAATGCATACCTTATGGGGGCAGCCATATTGGAAAAAAATTGAATCCAAATTGCAGGACGAACTATTCACAAACACGAAAAACAAAAAGGGGTGAAATTTAGAGCACAAAAATATCTAACTATTTTGCTATTTTCCAAAATATGAAACTTAACCTCGTTTACTGTAGTGACTAAGCAAAGTTTGAGCACTTTTTCGAGCCTAGTATACTGTAGACATAAGCTAAGCTATACTTTTTTCGGCAAAATAGTTTTATTTTAAAATTGTCTATCTAAAACATTTTAGTTCATGAAAATCCGTTCAGTGGTTCTTGAGTTCATCTCAAAAAACCTCATTTCACTGAAATGAGTTATTCAATGGTGAGCAGGTTTATCAGCTTTGACCGACTGTCAAACTGTAGGCATGTTACAAAATGAAACATGGACTAATTTTCGAGCATGCTGAATAAATTGTGATCATTTATTGTATTTATTCTTATAACAAATACCAGCAGATCAAAAGTTATACCCAAAAATGTACTGAAATTCTCAAATTGTGTGAAAACAACGTGTGGATGATGAAAATCTATAAATAGTAGAAATGTTTAAGCAAAAAAATAATACAATCAGAAAAACATGCATGTACAATTCAATCCTGACAACAGTGGCCTTTGGCTACAATATTACGCATGAATGAGCCTCACAAACAGGGTATGGCCTAGAAGGGTATAGAGGCGTACTCATACCAACGAGGTGTCGAATTAGGGAGTTTCTTCAAATCACTATTTAGAACGGCTGTGCCTGTTTTGAGATCTATTGGCAAAAGTGCAGGGAAACACGCATTAGTGGCTGGTGCTAATATTGCATCAGATGTGGCGCTGGGAAAACCCTTATTTCAGTCTGCCAAAGAACATTCAAGGATGAGGCGCAATTCTTAGATGAGGCATCCAAGACTATGTCGTGGTGAGGGGCTAGGCGTGCGCCAAAAGTCTATAAATATGAATAATGATGACGCATTTACAAAACTAATTCGAAAAAATTGCCCTAATAGACATAAAATCTATTCCAAGTACCATATCTGAACTCGATCATTTCACTGTCCCTCCCACCCAAGTTTCTGTTAAAAGAGGATTTCGGGATGAAGTGCAGCCTATGCACCCAATAACAAATGAAGGCCCCTACGAATTCAGAATCCCACCAGATCCACACTATTTGCAAATGAGCAGAAGTTATATATACATGGCGCTAAAAATTAAAAACCAACACCTGCAGCAGGCGTAACATTACCTATGCCCCAATCAATCTTATAGGCAAAACATTTTTCAAGCAAGTCAAGTGTTTTTTAGGCGGTCGGTTAGTGTTTGACAGCTCCGATTTATACGCATATAGGGCATATTTTGAAACTGAATTAAATTATGGTTTTGATGCAAAATTGTCTCATCTTCAGTCTGCGCTGTATTTTCATGAAGGTGAGGCTAATGTGAATGTTGACGATAATAAAGGGTTCAAAGAACGAGCGGCGCTCTTTAAAGACTTGAGTTTTGTAGAAGTATCTGCGCCTTTATACATTAAGTTGTTCTCTCAAGATAGGTATTCGCTGAATTTCACAGATTTTTGCCTAGAATTACACAGAAACAGCAATAATTTTGTCATACAGTGTCTTGAAGATATCCCACTAGAACTCAATATTTCAGTAATGAAATTATTTGTTCGGAAAGCAGAGGTGCTAGAGAGTGTGAGTTTAGTGCTTGAGCAAACAATTATGACATATACTGCCAAATACCCTATAAGAAGAGTTGCCATGACAAATATGAACATTTCAAATCCTTCTAGGGAAACGCCCAATTTTGCATTGTTTACAGGCCAGCTGCCAAGACGTTTAGTTTTTTTGTTTGTGTTGAGGGAAAAGCATTTCGAGGCAGTTTGTCAAAATCGCCATTTAATTTCAACCCCTTTAGCATTTACGATGTGAAAGTAATGTGCGGAGGGCAAACTCATTCCACTAAATGTGTCATTCAAGCAAAATAAGTTTATACCGGCATTTAATCAGATGTATGACGCGCTTGATATTGGGCATGATAATAAAGGTAGTTTTATCAGCAGAGACGAATTTTAAACAAGTCATTGTTTTTTTGTGTTCGACCTGACGCCTGATGCGGATGATAGTGGACATTGGGATCTAGTACGCAAAGGAACAACAAAGTACAAATATCAAGTTTGCAGACGCTTTGCCTGATTCTGGAGTTGAAATTATTATATACGCCAAATATGATAATTTAATATTGATTGATAAAAACGCAACACTTTTCATGATTTTAATGCTTAGCAATGAACACACTTGAAATACTACACGTTTTAGAAGCAGATCCTGCTGTGAACAAAATTTTGCTGGGCGTCTTCCCTATTGATCGCCTTCCGTCTATACTCCTCCACCCTGCTGCAGTAATAGTCAATTTGGATTTCAGCAATGAACCAGGGTCACACTGGGTGGCCATGTCCTTCAATCGTAAATCGCATTGTGATTATTTTGACAGTTATGGTCAAAAACCATTCGAGTTTAACCCTCCTACGGCCAACATAAAAAAATTGTCTCGTGGTCAACACAGTGAGCTTTGTTCACCGGGCAACCTACAGTATTAGGGTGACTTGTATTGGCATAATACAAGGCCCAGAACATTGCCCACTCCTTGTTCATTGATAAACAGAATTTTAAAGGATTTTCAATGAAACAGGAATCCATACTGTGAGATCTACAGTAAATCCCAAAAGCGCTAAATCAGTATGTAACCTACTTTTTAACATTGTAATTTTTGAACCTGTATCGAGAAATACTAAAAATTTGCACACAAATACGTTTTTTATTGTGTTTTTTTGCAAATAAATGTGTAGATAGGGGACGATAACAGATAGAAAAAATGTTACTTCATGAATCGCGCTTTTGGTTTTGAAATCTACTAAAAAGCATGCCTGGTGAATGGAGTTCACCATGTTGGCCTTAGAAGGGTTAAAAAACATATTGAGAAAAATTCAACATCGTACACGTACAATGATATGCGAGTTTAGGGTCTTTCCTCTATATCATGCGGCCATATGTGCATCTATTTTCTGCATTTTCGAGCAAAAGAGGTTTCATTCAAAAGAGT
The DNA here is from genome assembly GCA_036768485.1 of Mermis nigrescens. Lineage (NCBI taxonomy): Eukaryota > Metazoa > Nematoda > Enoplea > Mermithida > Mermithidae > Mermis > Mermis nigrescens. The sequence goes on along the minus strand of JAVLUZ010000154.1, from coordinate 7,783 downwards.
CGTTAAGTCTATGCACACGCCCAAAATCTATAAATACTTTGAGAAAATGTGAAAAACAAACATGGATCCTAAACAGTTTTACATGACGCTTCCGAGCAATTCTCAAGAATCAAATACCGCCTCTACCATCATTACAAAGCTGCCTAGACACATTATGCTCAATGGTGATTGGGAAGTAGGGCTAGCCGGAAATAATCTATGGAAACACTTGGAATAATATTGTAACCGAACTATTTCAGCAATTAGGATTACGGTGGTTTGCAGTTACGCTTTTTATTTGTCGAATAATAATGTAAACGAATAATTATGCACGTAGCACCGAGCACTCGAGAAAGTTTAAACCCCGGTTTTGCCGGAAAGAGACAAAGTGACCAAAATGATAAAGCACAGATATTTTATACTTTCGCGAAAAAGGTGGAGAATAATTCTATTGGACGAGATTACGGTAGAATTACGGTAACACGATTTCCGATTGGCTAATTAACATTAAAACAAGCGTGACTAAATACTCTTTTTTAGTAAAAGGTAAAGACGGAAGAAGGTTTCATAAAAACGAATCTTATCGAAGTAATTTGCGTCATTACAACTAAATATTTCCCGGACTTTGCCCAGAGAACGAATAAAACTAACATTTAGAGCACAAGCACGTGAGCTAACAGATAGAAAAGAATTCCCGAAATATGGTTTTTATGTAATCGAGCATAAAATCAAGAATTTCTTATGATCTAAGCATACTGTAATTGAATTACTTAATATCGCACAAGAATTTCGTCATTAAATCATACTGTAACATTGACTTTTGTCACACTCTCTCCACGTTAAACGAAAATTGAGTCCCGCAATTAGCGGTATGCAAGGGTTTACAAATAACATAGCGTACAGCTGATTAAGTATAGCGATAAACATTGTATAGCATATTGAAGACTAAATAGAACAGAAAACCGCGTGATCAGCAGAAAAGAAAAACAAAAATATACGGACTACAAATATTTTGTAGGCGGCGGTGCCGTTGGCGCTTTATTCCCTCCTATGGCCTTCCGCTGAATAAAGTCACGGAGCCGATTTTCATGTTTAACACGCCTATCATTGCCACACCGGCTTCGCTCCAACAATCTTTCTGTGAAGTGCGCTAGAATTTTGTTTCGTATCCCCAAAGATAGGGTTTCATCAGAATTCGCCACTAAATTCTTCCGTTTTCCTCAACATAAATGCTTGCATTTTGGGCGTCCACGTAGTATGTGAATATGGACGGTTTTCGGGGCGCCCAAATTCCTGTCGGAATTTCTTCACAAAATTCTTCATCATAGCATATCCAGCGTCCACATTCGACGCCTGATCAACTGCTCGCAACACCTGGGGTAGATCAACCTTAGTTGTTGCTGGAATAACACTCTGTGGCGCTTTGTCCGGCACTGCTGTTGCTGCAATGTTCCCCATGGTGAACGAAACCAATGGCGTTGGCTCCTTCACGCAACTTCCCGCAGAATTCTGCGATACAACACATTCTTTAGCTGTGGACTCGACAATAATCCTGGTCGGCAAAATTGTAAGCGTCTGTAGTTTGAAGCAACCCCTCAAACTGGTCACGATTTGGCTCAGTGCGCCATGGTGAATGTCGATAGCAATATACAAATCCATATTCGCCAGCGAATCCAATGCTGCGTACTTCTGTCGCTCTTCGCTGATGATTGGAACGGCCCAATCCAGGCCTCGACCCTGTAACGACTTATCTAGCAGCACCCCGAACAGATGTTCAGTAATATGCTTCAACCCCGGCCGAACCCCGCCAATATTGTACGGTATCTCCAATTTCTGTAGGAGGCCACCAAGGTCATTAACTCCAAACCGCTCACACAGGAAAGTCAGCGTCTTCTGATGGTACAGGGCGTTCCACACTAAGTGACAATTGGCCTGCACTTCGACGGTATCCAATCTCGTATCGGTATTAACGAGAGCTATCTGGTCTTGACGGAAGTCAAAGCCAATACGTTGGACGTTCTTGCTCCTCAGCAAATACGACAATGCAGGTGGAATTGACCCCAGCAATCGCAAATCGAATAAAATTGTACTCCCATTGACTCGCGTAATTTGTACCAGCCGTACAAACGATCCCGGTTTTTCCGGTTTTCCGAACTCGCCGATTGGAAAGAATTTCAGCTCCTCTGGCCACATGACCCAAGGTCGAAAGCGACTAATGTCCATATCGGCTCGATCCTCAGCGTTGTAGAATTCACAATCGACCGAAATGATCCCAGGATGCTTAGGATCATTAAGCAACAAGTCGCAGGCGCCGGCGCACATGACATCCGTAGGGCAAACACAGTATCTCCCGTGTAATGGTAGTCGTCCCACGTTTTTCGTGAAGTATTTGCTTAGACGGCCTTCTTTGATCGCAAAGTCGAGCGGTTTCCATATTACGTGGGTGTCACGAATGAGCGTTTGCACTATATATATACAGATATCACGTTAGCACTAATAAGAGTATTGATAACACACATTGCCGTGGGACATTGGTAAAAAAAGTATAAAAAAAGTCAGACAATTGAAACAGAAATTGCGATTTTCAAAAAAACTCACGTGCTTGTTCAGTGAAAAAAATGAAAAGAAGATGAGAAAAAGATTTGTTTTTGTAAGAAAATTTGATAAGAAGGTGTGACATACTTTCATCACACAATTTGTAATAATTTTTTTTAAGAAATAAAAATAATTTTTATGTATCCAAAAATACGTAGCACTCAAATTATCATTATGTACAAAAAATTCAATAATTTCACGAATCTCAGCGCTTCAACTCTTATTTCATCTCTGTATTCTTTTATTCATCTGTTCAGCTTATTCTTTTGCTGCTTTTTCATTCCAATTTTCTCTACCTTTTTTCATTTTTATTTCTATCTTTTGCGCGGAGAACAAATCAAGAAAGAATCACTGGTCCCGTTCTATCCTATGATACACACATATTTTCAAATTGTGAATTATTTCCAGTAGTTTTTTTTTAAATTGAAATATAGAAAAATTAAAAGTCGTAATTTAGCATTTTTCTCTCTCTAACGATCCCGCCAACCATCGGTTGTGTCTATACATGCGTATGTAACATGACTATTTATTATTTTTTTAAATAATTTATTAAGTGTTGAAAATTAGACTTTATAATGATATAATTTTAAAATTTAATTTATTTTCTATTAACAATGAGTATTTACTTTATTGATTTTAATACGAAAGTTAACAAAACATGTTTTGTACACATAATATCATTTGATCTACTTAATTTTAAGATTATATGCATGCATAAAGAACCTTAATATATGTACAATTTATCAAAATTATATTATACATTGCTTAACATGCACGCAATTTCGCTTTCGTCGGCTACTTCATGCTTTTCCCGACCTTCATTACAGACTCGAACTTTATAATTTCGTTTCGTAAAAACACCTTTGCCTTTAGGTTTTATCGCATTCATGTGCACCCATTCTTCTGAATATTCATTCTTGCTTTTATTCATCTTTATTTTAATATTAGGATACCTCACATCAGTAACTACGTACGGACCGTGCCATTTAAATGCAAACTTTGGAGATTGCTTTGGCTTAATTCCCGGTATATACCGATAAACTTCATCGCCCGCTTTTACAGAAAATTCGTATGTTTTTTTATTATACTGATTCATTTGATGCTCTTGCGCTTTTGCAATATTTTTCTTCGCTAACGTCCAAGCGACTGAAAATAGTTTTTGCATTTCTTCCGCATAATCATCAAGATCTATTCTATACCTACTCGGCACAAAATTAAGCGCGCTATCTATTGGTAAGTTTGGCGATCGCCCGAAGAGTAAGAAAAAAGGTGAAAATCGCGTAGATTCTTGCTGAGAAGTGTTATACGCAAAAAGTGCATAAGGCAAAAACGTATCCCAGTCTGAATGTTTTTTATTCACATACATCGACAATATTGTTGCCAATGTACCAGTCCATCAGTTTGCGGATGGTAAGATGTTATATTAACTTTACGTGTTCCGCACAAGTGGCATATTTTAGATATTAGTTCTGACAAAAAATTCGTACCTTTATCCGAGAGCAATATGAGCGGCGCGCCGTGATTCAGAATTATTTGGTTCATGAAAGCTTGCGCCGTCGAGTTCCCTGTACAATCAGGTATTGCTTGTGCTATAGTTTATTTCGTTAAATATTCTGTAAAGACTATTATATATTTATTCCCGTTTTCGGTGAGTGGTAAGGGTCCTAAAATGTCAACTGCTACCCTGTCAAATGGTCCCGTAACCGGTATAGGAACTAAATTAGCCTTAACTTTTTGTTTTAACGATTTATGCATTGCGCAGCTTACGCAATTTTCGCAATGATTTTTGGTGTCAAGATATAAAGTACGCCAAAAATAATGCAATTTTATTTTCGCATATGTACGTGCGAACCCAAAATGTCCAGAAAACACGTCATCGTGATGTGCTTCTAAAATTTCTTCACGCAAAGATTCTGGAACGACTAGCTTTTTATCACCTTCTGGATTATTTCCCGGTGTTCCGATAAAATATAATAAATTATTCAAAATTATATATTTATCGGCTATTAAAATTATATGTCTAGCTTCTTTATCATCGATTGGGAGATCCCGATATTTCAGAAAATTCAACAAAATTGAGCAAAATCTGTCCCTACTTTGTGCTTCTCGAAATTTCGATAAACTTCCTTTTTCTTCGCTTTCCTCCTCTGAGCTTTGATTTTGATCGTGAATAGCTGAAGATGCATCTGCTAAATGTCTAGACAATGCATCTGCGTTGCCGTTTTTCTTACCTGCCCTATGCTTAATAATAAGTTCTTGAAAAGCTTGCAGGGCTAAGCCCCATCGAGCAATGCGTCCCGACGGATTCGGTTTTTTCAGAACTTGCTGTAAAGCAGAATGATCGATGACAACAGTGACTTTTTGTTGATAAAGATATTGTCTAAAATGTTTCACAGCCCACACTACCGCTAATGCTTCTAATTCAGTTACGCTATAATTTTTTTCCGCTTTATTTAAACTTCTGCTCGCATAAGCAATAGGTTTTTCCCCGTTTTCGGTTTCTTGCGAGAGAACAGCTCCTAATCCTACTCCCGATGCGTCTGTAATTAAAATGAAAGGCTTCTTAAAATCAGGATGAGCCAAAACCGGTATCGATGTTAAAGCAAATTTTAATTCACGTAATGCATTATTACATTCTTCATTCCATTTAAATGAGATATTTTTCTTTAGCAACGTATGTAATGGATTAGCTATTTTAGAAAAATCTTTAATAAAGCGAAGCGTCGATAATAACCAGCTAAACCAAGAAAACTACGTAAGCTATCAACATTTATAGGAACCGGAAATTCTAAAACAGCTTTGACTTTTTCAGGATCAGGATTTATACCTTCACTAGAAATTTCGTGCCCTAAATATGCGATTTTCGTTAAGAAAAATTTACATTTTTGCAAGCGTAGCTTTAGACCAGCACTTTAAATTCTCAAAAATACTTCTTCTAATCGTTTCAGGTGTTCGTCGAATGTCTTCCCGAAAATCAGTATGTCATCGAGATATACTAGAAATGTTGACCATTGTAGGCCACTCAAAACTACGTCCATAAGCCGCTGGAATGTCGCCGGCGCATTACAAAGTCCGAAAGGTAAAACATTAAATTCATATAAACCTTTATATGTAATGAATGCCGTTTTTTCCTTATCGGTTTTAGCAACGGGAATCTGCCAATACCCCCAAGCTTGATCTAAAGTTGAGAAAAAGTAGCCCCCTGGACCGTGTCAAAAATATCATCAATTCTGGGCAATGGGTAAGAATCCTTTTTAGTGATGGCATTTAATTTTCTATAGTCCTCGCAAAATCTAAAACCACCCGTCTTTTTCGGTACTAAGACTACAGGGCTTGACCAAGGACTCCGTGATGGTTGAATAACTTTCTTTTGTAGCATTTTGTCTATTTCTGTGTCTATAGTCTCCCGCTGTTTTTGCGGTACTCTGTAAGGTATTTGACGAATAGGCTTATCACTAAGAGTTTCGATACGATGTTCCGTAAGATCTGTATGTCCTAAATCTTCTTCGTTTATCGCAAAAATATGTCGAAATCGCTTGATTAAATTCAAAAATTTTCCTCTTTCGTCCAAAGAAAAATTTTTAAATTTTTTAAAAATGTCCTGAAAATAGTTAGCTTTAGGCTGTTCAGTCTTCGCGCCGCGTGCATTTAAAAGAGTCTCAGTATTTTCTATTGTTCGATAAAGTCTAACCTTGCCAATTTTAGAACCAGCATAAATTATGATTGGATTACACGAAGCGTTCAAAATGTTAATAGGTATATTATCATTTTCTGGTCTAACGATCGAGCATGCAACTTGAACTTGATATTTATCGATAAATTTTTGAGATGGTTCGAAAACGAAGGAATATAAGCGAGAATACGGTAATGAGACATAAGCAGAAATAAAAGCTATAGACCTAGGTGGAACGAGAACAGTTTTATGCACAACTACTGCGCCCCTGGTCGTCTCAGGCAGATATAAATAAGTTTTCATAGGCACGCTAAAAGTACCAAAATCAATTTTCTGATTTTTCCATTGTATATCGACTTTCGAAAATCTCCTTTGATAATCTGTTCCTAAAACAAAGTTAGCAGGACAATTTTGGATAACATGAACGCGCATCATTTCTTCAAGTGCAGACAAAAATTTAATAGGCGATATAAGCGAAATTTTTATCCATACAGATCCTATAATTGTCCCAATATCCTCAGTTGCTGTCTTAAATTGTTTAACGGTCGGTCGCTCAATTCTTAGATTATATTGCTTACACAGATCAACGCTGATTATCGTAATATCAGAACCGCAATCTAGTAATCCCGTTACCGGTTTTTCAAAATCATTAATCCAGATATCGAGATGAGGACAACGGTCATTTACTTCTGAATTTACGTTTTGACTTGTTGAATCATTTTTATTAGTATCTTGTTCATTATTTTCTTTTGTTAATAATGAGGAAAAAGTTTGAACTAATAAATCTGAAAAATTGGGAGAAATAATTCCATTAGATGTTGCATTCTGCTTAGGGATTTCATTTTGTCGTGGCAAATTGACTGAAAATTTTTGATTTCTCTCTCTTGTTGATTTACTATGACGTTTCCGTTTTCTAGTTTTCTTACATCGATGACGTAAATATTTCAAAACGTACCAGAAAAAGAGAAACATGAGAATGACAAAAACAGCAATAATAAGTAAATTTAATAATAATTGTAGTTTACCTGATATTAATTGCGCTAGTCCAGAAATAATCGATGTACCTCCGTGAGTGATTACGCTTTCTATAGCCAGGGAGGGTCCATTGATAACATTTGATAACATTGACTTAGTGCCTGCTAAAGTTTTGTAGACTATGTCTGGATCTAATGTTAAACTAGATGTATACGTTAAAAGTCGTTGAAACTGCTGCTCTAATCTAAATACTCGAGATGAATAACTTCGTATTAAGCCAAATGTTGAGACGATTCCCGCTTTCTGGTCGTGAAAAATGGCCGGAGAATTGAAACTTAGTACTTTTTGATTTATTTTCCATGAAACTTCATACGGTATTGAGTTAACATGGATGGATCCCGAAGATGTCCGCCACCTATTGCGTGATGGTTACAATCAACTATCGGTGAAATAGATATTATATCGCGACTTCCGGTACGATAAAAAGTGTTAAATTTCCTATTTTAGCAGGCAAATATTCATAGCACGTATTATTAATTTTATAGTCCCAGTAAATTTCGT
>JAVLUZ010000153.1:240214-343250 GCA_036768485.1 Mermis nigrescens | reverse complement strand
CCTTTACTTTCTTTATCATTTATATTGACAGACAAACAAAATACAGTCTGTAAAAGTTAGCGAGAAGGCAACTTTGAATGAATAGAGAAACTGAGATTTTGATGATAAGAAGCACGGCTGCGCTGTATCAGAAATGAGAACGCTCCCATTTTTTATAACATGCATAATAAAATACAAAAGAAGGAGAAGTTTTTACAAAAAATCAAATATTTCCAGCCCAATTTATAGCAAAGGTTAGGTATTTTAACTCCGGTTTTAGCAAACGAGAGAAACAACTATTCTGCACTCTTAAAATGGCGTAAGACTCGAAAACTAAATTTGTTAAGTTTACTTTTTAAACCATAACGTCAATCAAGGTCCGGCCACATTGTACATATGATCATGGAAGTCGCAAAGTTTTTTCACTCCCCTCCTCCTCCGCAAAAGATATTTACACGCCCCCAAATTTCGCAAATTAAAAAAATCGCAAAAAAACCTCATGAAGTGAGCATTTTCGATTATCTTAGTGCCATTTGTTCGACACTTCGCACAAAACTGTAATTTTTGACAATATTTTGTCGGATTTTATTCGAATTTTTCTTTAAAAAAATTCTTTTCGTATAAATAACTCGCAAACTGAAAAATTTTATATCTACCGTGATAACTCGTTCTAATAAAAAATACGCCTGTGTCTATTTCGGTTCCCGGAGATTTTGGCCGATCCGAAAGGCGCAACGTAAAAGGTGTAAAAAAATTGCAAGGATAGCACGCGTAAAAACTGTTAAACAGTGTAAACAAAGCTGATTTGCAGATGATCGAACGGAATCGAGGATCTGAAACTTTAAACAAGAAAAAATATGAAATTGCAGTGTACACATCGATTCATTAATTGGAAAAGACCGACTTACTCGCGTTTTTAAGGATAAATTCGGCCGAGCTCATAAAAAACAGAGAAAAAATCGCTCAGGCAAGTTGAAATAGGCATTAAATACGGTAGCAGCGCCGAAATGCAAAATATGCCGCCCGATCCGAAAATTGCACGTTATCGAATGACTGAAGCAAAAAAAGCACGACTTAATAAATTAGAAATGAATGAACAATTTGTGATCATTTACATATATAAACTCCTGAGAACAAAAAATAGAAATACAATTTAGAAAATAAGTAATAAATAAAAATAAAAATAAGATGGAAATAAATAAAAAATAAGAGAAGTAAATAAAGTCCTAAGAACACATTTCGAACATAATAAAATAATACACCATAACCATGACAACAACAATAACCACATAAATCCCCCATCCCCCTGTATAAGTGTTTTTTTTGTAGAAGATCCATTTGTACATGTACAGAATGGTCCCCTAAAAGTCTCTGTACATTTTGTACACACATATTTTTGGATACTATAATATGGTACAGTAGCGATTTTAGTGTGGCAAAAACAGAGTTGTTCGAGCCTTTGGTATTGTATTTTTAGCTAATTTCTGAGTTTCTGAGGGCAAAAAATCACTAATAATCGTCTCAACACCGCGCGAAGCGCCGGAAATTTGACATTTTTCCTTTCGAAATGCAATTTCTGACATTATAAAGATATATTTTATGCCCTTTTTTGTAGTTTTTGTCTTCCCAAAAATCTTTGTATGCATGTACAAAGACGGTCCCCAAAGTCTTTGTACATCGGGGAAAAATCTTTGCCGAATACAAAAAAAAAAACACTGAACCACGTAAATCCCCCATCCCTCTGAATCGGGAAATTTTTGGCCATCTCCCGATTTTTGGTGAAAACTTGCATTTTGCCATTTTCAGATGCCTTTTGCCGGCACCGCCGAAAATCGGAGGTGATTTAAGCCTCACCCCTCCTGAAAATAATCCGGTGGGAGAATCTCTCAACAGAATTTCCAGCCCTTACATGTAAAATGCAGTGAACATTCACGCTTTGAAGGAATCGAATTATACAAATAAAAACAGGAAATAGAGAATCAACAGATCGTAGGAAAATAAATAGAACGATTTTGTTCTGTCAACATGAGAAGACCTTGATAGGGTATGGTAGAAATGATTATTATTCTGGTCTGGTTTAGGAGTTTAATGAATTTTCGGCTGAAATTTGTGAGAAACAAAGTTTGCATTATAAAACGTATTCGAGCACATAGACGTTGAATATTACTACGTCAGATTCGTCATTAACCCAAAACCCAACCGTGCAGACTTATATTTGACTAAGCCGATACCGCACATGTAAGATCCCCCCAGTTGGTCGTCCCAAATCCCGCAAACAGCCAGAAAATTTTCGACCCCCAATTTCGGAAAAAAATCGAATTTTTTGGCCATTTTTTGCCATTTTTGGCCAAAAATTGAAAGGTCACTTACCCCCCCCCCCCCCCTCTATATGGCGCGAGGCCCCAACCGAAATTTCGAGCCGTTACACGTATGGTCAAGACATATGTATAACACGTGAAACCTAGGATGCGTGCTAACCTTAATTTGTTTAGAAAGCTGCCGAATGAAAGACGTGTTCGACGAAATATTACATAACCAATGGGGCTGCTTTAAAATAAAGCTTTCTATCAGACATAAGCACCGAGGGACCAAAAGCCGGATTTTTCAGATAATCGGTCATCTTATCGAGCAAATGCTTGTCGTGAGGCTCCCGAATACTGCAAAGGACCGCCGTAACAACTTCGTCATCGCAGTTCATGCAAGCATCGAGCATGAAATTAATACAATGCGTATCGCCTGCAACGAATGATGGTATTTTATTTATGAATGAAAAAACCTTAACACATATATAGCATGCATTTTCCCGCAAACATATGTACATGTAAGAGGGGAGGATGGGGGATGGGATCTCCCACCCAAAGCCGGCTGTCCCCCCATCCCACAGAAGCCAGAAAAATTTTGACCCTTTCCCAATTTTAGTAAAAAAAACGTATTTCTTGGCCGTTTTAGACGTTTTTGGCCAAAAATCGGAGGTCGTCTACCCCACCCCCTTCTAAAAATGGCCCGGGACCCCCATTTAAAATTTTGAGCCATTAAATGTATGCCTGCAAACTATTGTTTGAGAGGATACAACGCAGGGCCGTACTATGGAGGGACGAGAGTAACCCCGTGGCCGAATGTAAGATTTTTGATAATGCACGAAAAGATGTCGAATAGCATCTCTTTCTCATAAAATCTTCAATTTTTCTATGTGCAGCATTTTCTATAATCTTACTTTCAGCGCGCGACCGAAAAAATTACTTTTTTCAAAGCCAATTCAGATTTAGAGAATCACATCTTTCAAAAATTACGACTTTTATGATATTAATGGATAGAGCATGTTTAAAAAAGTCAATGAATGCGTTTTCCACTGGTTATCCCAGTCAACGGAGTTTCGAGAGATAACCCAGGGCCTGAATGAATATTGATAGTTTGTACCATACATGCTCAGCATCGGAATTTGGGTGGGTGGGGAATGAAATTATTAAGTGCCTTTTTGGGCCCAAAAATGGTAAGTACGCGTCAAAAACATCGTTTTTCAGAGTTTCTGACGGATGCTCTGTCTTTTTAGAGCATAAAACATTGAAAAAATTTCGAAAAAATCAAAAAATCGAACAAATTGAACAAAATATAGTCAAAACAGGAGTATTATCGCGCAAAGCGCCGAAAAATTTGGCACTTTTGAAGCAACTATGCACATGGCTAAAAACGCTTTGAAAAGCACTTTTTTCTACAAATTTTCAGAAAATTTCTGGGAACTTTCAAAAAAATCGCCAATTCTGGGTGAAGGAGTGAAAAATTTTTGCGGGGGGGGGGGGGTGAAAATTTTGCTGATGAGTCAAGTCAAACCCTCCCCCAGATCATGTATGGCTCGGACCAAGCGAATTCAAATGATTCTTCGCCCATTCCCAGAATTGAATTTTCGACGTTTTGAGCTTTTTTATGTTTTTGGGGGTTTTCGACTCCAGCTAAACCACCCTAGAATTTCGGCGCTTCACATGTATGGTTGATTTCATTTATTCAGCGCAAGGGACAGGAGCCATGTGCAAACATGCCAAGAACTATCATTCAAAATGGTAGCTTGTCTGGTTTTTGAAGTAAATATCGCTAAACACTCTTAAATCAGGACGTTTTCGACGATTTTTCTCGCGAATTCTGCCCCCCAAATCATGTACAGTCGCGACACGAGGCAAGAATAGATCCGAGCAGAACAGAACACCCTCAAGCAGAATTGGTCGAAATATGTCATACCCAATACATTATCTCTAACTTTTTAGTGACAAAAACTGGGTTTTTTCTTTTTTTTGTTCGAATAATTTTATCATTAAATTTTTAAATCAAATTTAAATTTCACATTTCATCTGGTATCAATCCATCAATTATATGTGATATATATATGCTACAAGAACATAGCATCGACTGCTTTTTCTTCACTTCACTAAGCTCTAGTTTAGACATTCGATTAACTTATCACAATAGACTGCAGAATAAAGCTCTACACTCACCACTGTTTATCGAGATCACGTAGTATAACCGATGCCTCATTCGATGTCACGGAATCTGAAGAGGTCAACAAACTAAAAAGCTGCGGTAAGTCCAGCGTATTAGCCATGCGATGACCTTTTAGACCAGATAGATGTCTTAATTTTGAAAAATTTTCAAGGACGATCAATACCCTTAAACGGTAAATCACTTTCAATTATGATTAATCAAAATGAAACTTGCGTTTCTGATACTGACACAGCAATGAGGAATAGAAACGCACTCATTTGCATATACAAGGCCAGTGATCGGTAGTTAGGCGAGAGAACGTTATTTCTAGTAGGTAGGTAAGGTCACGCATTGGTGGGCATGGGTAGAGGTGTGAGGGAGAATTACTCTCACCTGAGCCGTAAAAAACTGATAGCTGTGTAGCCATTTTGACCGAAAAAACACTATTTCCAGGCGCAAAAAACTAACTATATAACTTTTTTTGCACTCAGAAGCATACCGTATTTGTTCAGAAATGCTTTTCATAGTTGTTTTTTCTGAATTTCGATGGGATTTATAACTTTTTTTTCAACTTCAAAAAGACTAAATAGATATTTTTAGTCCACAAATCTGGAGCTATGAAAAATCTCAAAAAAACTCAAAACTTACAAAAAAATCTCAAAAATGTCAGTCAAAAAGTTCAAATAATCGAACAAAAAAATTTTTTCGAAAAAAATTAATTTTTTCAAACATCGGAGCAAGAATTTTCGCTTTCACCAAACATTTAGCTACTCAAATCTTGATTTATGTGAGGCAAGCGATGCAAATAAATATTATTACCTAACTCGGCACTGAGCTCAAGCTATCAAGTCCCCGATTTTGGGAAAAACATGCGTTTTTTTGGCCGTTTTAAGGTGTTTTTTGGCTGTTTGTGGTCAAAAAACATCGAGCATGAAACAAAAACTCATTTCCGGTGAAAAATCTCAAATTCAGAAAAAAAATCTAAAAATTTCACGAAAAAACGCAACGCAAAAAATCTCAAAACTAAAAGAATAGCTCACGTTCTGAGATTAAAAGTAACGGTTGGTTGGTAACCACCGTATTTTTCCTACCGATTTGGTTCACAATATGAACCATACCCAAAAATTTTTTTCCACATTTCAAATTTTGGTTCACAAACTTCGGGGGAGGGTCTAAAAATGTTTAAAAATTTAGGGCTTATGTTGAAAAACCGATGTTTTTTGCAGAAAGTCCATCCTCGATAAAATAACAAGACCCAAAACGATTTTTTGATCATTTTGTTATTGTAAATTTAGTGTACTGCAATGAATATAACTATCAGTAATATGTTATATCCCCTAAACCTGCATTTTCAGACCTTTACTAGTGCACTTCAGCCGATTTCTGGAGTCTCATCGAAGAGTAAAACTCAATAATTTATCGAAATGGCGCGATGCGCCAGTAATTTTCGATTATTTTACCTCTCTAAAACGCATTTTGTTAGCAATATAATTGCTGCAATCGGCGCGACCTAAACATCAATAGCAAATAATTAAATTAAATTAATTCGGCGCAAAGCGCCGGAAAATTTGAAATTTTACCTCTCAAAAAGCATTTTCGCAATACAAAAATTGTCCGAAAATCCGTGCAGAAAATAAGAATTTTCAATCATATTAAAGTTCTAGAACAAGCTGTCGATAAAAGTGCAGTGAGGATTTTAACTTGGAATCCTTGGAATATCGGCGCACCATTTTCGACCTTGTTTTTTGCTATAAGATAATCCACGAATCTGTTGGCTTAGATGTTAACGACTTTTAAAATTAAACCATTCTGTAACAAGGGGACATTCATTAAAACTCCAAAAACCACATTTAAAAACTGACTTGGCCAGATATTTTTTCACCAGTAGAATACTTCTTTTGTAGAGCTCGCTTTCCGAAAATGTCGTAACAAAACCTACCGCCGCATCATTTAAAAAAGCTATTTCCGAAATCTCATTTCCAGTAAAGGGTCACTCATTAGTGGATTAAAAATCCCTCGTGTCTCTTTGTAGCGCAGCATTTTTCATTACTAGAAGGTTTCGTTTTATATTGTGCTATTGTACCTGTTTAACCTTTTGTGTACAGTATATTGTTTTATCACTGGCTACAGTAAGTTACATTACATTACATTACATAACACATGTAAAATTAAATCGATCCGGCGCGGAGCGCCGGAAAATTTCGAAATTTTGGCTCTCAACGCATTTCTGCATTACAAAAATTGGCAGAATCCGGCACAGCCTAAGCATCAATGATAAGTAATAAGATTAAATCGATTCAAGGCCAAAAAATTTTGACATTTTTACCTCTCTTTAATGCATTTTTGCATTTTAAAAATTGTCAAAAAATCCGAGCAGAAGATGAGGATTTCCAATCTCAGCAAAGTTTTAGAACAAGTTGTTGATAAAAATGCAGCGATCGGCATGACACGGACTAAACATTAATAATAAGTGTAAGATTGCGCCGGAAAATTTTAACATTTTGGCTCTCTAACACGCATTTTAACATTACAAAAATTTACCAAATCAATTCAGTAGATGAGGATTTTCAATTGTAGTGAAGTTTTAGAGCGAGGTGTCGATAAAAGTGCGGCAATTGGTGCGTGCGGCGCGCTGGGAACATCAACAAATACATTAAAAATAATGTGATCACAGTCAAATTGATTTTAAATTTCTAACATATACTAACAAATCAAGAAATATTGAAAAAATTAGAGATTTTAATCTTGGAAATTACGTTGATTTTGCCACTTACCTTGATTATATTAGTTGGGAAGATGCTTTATTCTATTGCACAAACATAGATGAATTTTATAAAAAATTCCTGTGTATTATAAATGAAGGTAAATCTCTATTTATCCCTTTCAAAAGCAAATCACCAAAAAGATACCCTCTATGCATAAAAAAAATTACAGCGAAAAAGGTTAAACCTGAGGAGAAAGCTCAAAAACTTTAAAACGTCTGAATTAAAGCATAAATACCAACAAATTACTGTTTCTTTATAAAGTGCTGTTTATGAGCATTACTGTAAAAACGAACAAAAAATCGTTGAAAAGTCAAATGTAACGAAATTTTACAGATACGTTGGTAAAGGTTTACAGAATAAAATGCCTTCTCCACCGCTAAAGGATGAAAACGGTAAATGCATTTTTGACGAATCTAAAAAAGCTAATCTACCTAACAATTTCTTCTCTTCTGTTTTCACCCTCGATAATGGCATTTTACCTGATTTACCTACACCCTTTACAGAAAGCATCATTGATCATATTTTGTGTACAAAAGACGATATTATAGCTGCTATAAAAGGTTGAGTTCTTCACCTTCAGTGGACCTGATGAGCTTCCATGTATTCTTTTCAATAAATTAGCTTATTCATTGAAAACTCCTTTTTAAAAAATTTTTTTCTGGTATCCTTACTGTATGGAACCTTAACTACAATTTGAAAACTGCTTTTGTAATTACAGTCTTAAAGAAAGGCGACGCATCTTTATCGTCTAATTATCGTCCGATTTCTTTAATTTGTGTTAGCTGCCGGATTCTTGAAAAAGTCTTGAAACCTCAGTTAATGGATTATATATGCTAAAAGAAATAACTTGATTTCGTTTGAACAGTTTGGTTTTCTTCCTAAAAAATCGTGTGAGTTGCAACTCATGTACTATCTAAATAAGATAATTGACAATGTAGACAAAAAAGAGCCCATGGATGCTATATACTTGAATTTTGCAAAAGAATTCGATTCCATCTCTCACAGTAAACTGGTTCTCAAATTGTCAAAATACGGTATTAAAGGTTACATACTTAAATGGATTATAAACTTTCTTAGTAATAGGACTCAGAGATTTAGAATCGCTAATAATTTTTCAAATGAGACCTGTGTTTTTAGTGGTGTGCCATAGGGCAGGGGTCCAATCTTATTTCTGTTCTACATAAATGACATTACATCTTTACTAACTGATCATTATTCAAACATGCCTATTTTTGCAGATGATATTAAGATTTATGCAAAGTCCGAGCACTTTTTCCATCTTCAAAATTTGCTAAATCGAATTTCTGAATGGTCAGATTCAAGGCAGCTTTCTTTATCCTTACCAAAATGTCAGGTCCTTCATTTTGGTCATAATAATTCTCGAATGGTTTACACGTTAAAAAACAGCCTTATCTCAACCTCAAAATCCCCTGTAAAAGATTTAGGCATCATGTCACTAATTTTTCGCTGTTTCAAAAGTAAGGACTTGACACTTCTCACAATGGCCTATAAAACTTATGTACGGCCTCTTTTAGAATATTCGACCTCTGTTTGGTCACCAAATACAAAGCAAAATATACGTAACATTGAAATGGTTCAAAGATACTTTACTAAACGTGTCTCAGGGTGCCGTTATCCAAACATCATGTCTTATCAGGATTGACGGTACTTGTGCATTATCCCCCCCCGTCATAGGTGCACAAGGTCAGGGTCGGCAGGGGGTGAAATGCCAAAAATCTGAAACAGTAAATTTAACGTTTACGATTTTTTTGCTGTTTTAATGATCAAAATGGTCAAAATAGCCTATAAAACGTTTTTTCGTATTAATAACACATTTTAAAAGCATTTTTAGTCCATTTTGACTGCATTATAGCACTTTTAACACTAAAAAATGCAAAAATTTATCAATTTTGGGCGCTTTTTGAGTTAAAGTACTTAAAAGTACTACTCAGGCGCGAAGCGCCGGAAAAATTTTGACATTTTTACTGATTTTGATGACAAAAATGATGCAGAACAAGACCTGTTTGCTCAAAATCGCCGGACAGTACCGGTCTAGCTGACCCCTCAGGGGGGTAATACCCCCTCACCCCCTATGTGCATGTGTGCCCCCGTCGAATTTTTCTATCTTTTTTAACATTATGTTATATACAGCATTACACCATTATGATATATCTATCATATGATATAATCCTTGATTTTCTTCAGTTTTTTAAATTTTTTTGTATTTTTTTGTCATTTTTTTCATTCTTTTCAGATTCATAATCAACTTTTGCAATAATTTACTTGATAAGATATAGGAAAATGTAAGTTTTTGCTTCCAATATACTTAGGCTTAGGCTTAGTATATCTGAAAAGGTGTTTTTAAGCTGCTTAGGTCGAGTCGCTCCCGCTTAGGTCAATGTATGTATAGATGCTTAGGTCGATGTATAGATGCTTAGGTCAATGTATAGATGCTTAGGTCGACGTATAGATGATTAGGTCGATGTATAGATGCTAAGTACCATTCCCTCATTACTTCGTTTTTATTTCTAATGAGAAGGTGGCTTAGCCGATTGGTAACATGTTGCGCTATAGAGTGATAGGTCGGAGGGTCGAAACCTGTCACCTGAAAGTGTATTTCTGTCTCGTGAAAACTCGTGTGAGAACCCTGGAGTTAAAAAAAGATGGAAAAAATTCACCCTGTATATACCCTAATGTTAAAAAAGATAGAAAAAATTCGACGGGGGGGATAATGCACAAGTATATACCGGATTGACTTCAGGTATTGAATCTATAATATCTAGAAAATAGGTTTTTGTACGATTTAACTATGGTATACAAAATGTTTCATTCAGCAGTTGATGTTAATGTAAATGACTTCTTCACATTATCAGACAACAACACTAATTCCACCAACACATAAAAAATTAAAAGTCACTGCTTTATAATCTAACTTGAAAAAATAATTTTTCAGTCACAGAATAATAAATGTTTGGAATATGCTCCCTGAATCAGTGGTAAACGCTTCCAGTAGTAATATGTTTAGGCTAAAGTTATAAAATCTAAAAATGAACTATGGAGAATAAACCTTATCATAAGTTAGACCACTGCCTTTATGATCTTGGACATTCGTGTGTATTATATAGTCATATTGTAAAGGCGTATGTATGCACTTCGTAGCATCTGATGAAGCGGAAGAAAGTCGCTGCCAACAAGATTCGAAACGTGGACCTCTTGCTTCGAAGCCCAGAACCTTAACCAATCAACTAACGCTGATTCATTTCGAAAAAGATCGCAAGGTATTCGTAATGTTTTGCATTGGTTTACCTGCATATTAGGTAGTGATTGACTGGGGCCCCGGCCCCGGCAATCCCCGGCCATTTTTCAGCATCCCCGGCCACTTTACAGCATCCCCGGCCACGGCGGGGCAAGGTCAAAAAATGGCCGGGGCCGGCCGGGGAAAAATTTAGTGTAATTCGTATTTTGTACAGACTGTGATACTGGCACTTATTTATCAATGAGCAAGTGTTAATTTTGAGAACTGTACTGATTAGACCCAGTGATCGGACCGAGGGTACTTTTTGGACCCTCGGCCTCGGCCGAGGCCGCGGCGACTTAAAATCCTTGCCTCGGCCGAGGCCGAGGCCGAGCCGAGGGTAATGCCGAGGGTCAAGCTTATATACCTATACCCATAAATAGTACTCTTAGAATATTTTGTATAGAGCTAGAGAATAATCATAATATTTAACACTTTATCGAACTAAAACAAATGTTTATTGGTGTAAGCCAGAATTTTTATTTCAGTCTGATGAAGCAGATAATTCATCATCAAAATCTAGATCATCTGAATCAAAGTTAGCCTCATCTATTTCGCCTTGTTGTGCTATCGCGTTATCGTCGTCGTCAGCCTTTATCAGATTCTTTAAAGTCACACTATTCTAACCAACTGCTTTGAGATTGTGCTTTACAAAAAAGAGTTTTTGAATGTTTTATGGTAGCAGACGAATGCGAGAATTACTGTACTTTCTGATCCATCCAGTAGCGGAAGGGGGCAGTATACAAACTTTTCCAAAAAAGTCAAAAACAGGTCCAAAATTTTGCCCTTAACGCGCAAAATAGCATTTTTCGGTGTTTTACATTGTATACTTTTACATAAAATCGCTTTTGAAGTTATGTTTTTCTTAAAATTTTAGAATTTTCGACAATTTTGTGCGAAAAAATCATTAAATTTCTAAGACTTTAACAAAAATCTGGCACAAAGCGCCGAAAAATTTGCAAAATTAAGGCGGATAGACGTCTAGAAGCGTGATTTACTGCTTGATTTCCTGTATTTATAGCATTTGATGCGAAACATTGAAATTTTTTTATTGAAAATAGAAGAAAACTATGCAAAAATAGCTGTTTCAGCTGTTAAAATTGTTTTGAAACGTACATGAACAGAAAAGGGCTTCCAGGGCCCGGTTTCACGACAAAGCTACGAGTTACGAGTGACGGTTTCACGAGTACTGGGCTACGAAGTGCTACAAATTTCCGTTTCACCAAAAACTGAGATTCACTAGCCACGGGCCTACGAGTTACGAGTTCTACGAGTTACGAGTTCTACGAATACTTTTTACGAGTGTTTTTTCACGAATAACGGCTGGGCGTTTTCACCAGATATTACGATCGAATGTTACGAGTGAAAAGATTCGAAAATTTTGTAATATTATCACAGATCAAAAAGAGGTCCATAGGACTCATAAAGAAGTGGCAGACTAGTGCGTTTAATAGTTTTCTGATTTGTTTTTTCTCAATTTGTTTCACTTTCGTGCACACACCTACATAATACATATACTGGCAGCACATGTAAAGGGTAAGAAGATTAGCATTAAAAAATAATATATTTTTCAAAAAATGTTTTAGAGAAATCCCATAAAATTCGATTCTTAAGCTGCATTCTTGAGTAGTAATTTGAAATTTTATTTCTTTAGCCCTTGTTAGTAATGTTCACAGCTTTTTTATGAAAAATATTACAATCACTTAGACATTTTTTCATGAATTGCGGAAATCAGACATGTTTGATTAGATTTCTGAAAATTAGAATTTCATCGCACTTCCTTCGGAAAAGAGCCGACTGCATATTTTATGTACGTATATCAACTAAGAATGATTTGTTAAATTTGAAAATTGAAATAATACGCTGTGATATACTTTAGCTTCATAACGTCTCTGAATCTGATTTAATTAATTCCGTTTATAAATTATAATAGTAATAATAATAATAATAATAATAATAATAATAATAATAATAATAATAATGATTATTATTAGTATTAGTATTATAATAATAATAATAATTATTATTATTAGTATTGTAATATTCTTATTATTAGTATTATTATTATTTTTATTATTATTATTGTTATTATCATCATTATTATTATTACTAATATTATTATTTTCGTTTTTATCTAAAGTTATAAATTTTCTGAGAAGCTTATTAATTCTTGTTGACCAAATCCCGAACATTTCTTAACACTTTCTATGTTTTTCTATCGAGCGGCATAAAATCTGCAATTAATTACATAATAATGCTCTTTAAAACAGAGACAATGACTAACGAAGAATGTCATACGCAACAGAAAAGATATACATTTTATTACGAGTACTCGTAAAAAGGTCCAAAAAGTACTCATAAAAAATGAGTTTTTATGAGTCCTACGGAAACTGGTGAAACCCTCGTAATACGAACTCTTAACCCATTGCTCGTTACTCGTAACTCATAGTCGTAATTCGTAACTCGTAAAAAGATGGTAAAACCCGATTTTCTTGTAAAACGGGACTCGTAGGACTCTTAGGAGTCGTAAACTTATGGTGAAACCGGGCCCAGGTCGCCAAGAAAGTAAATAAATGTCATTAATAGGTATCATCCGGCGCGTAGCGCCGGAAAAATTAGAGAAATTATGGTCACTGACGACCAAAAATCATTGCAAATTGCATATCCATTCTTTATCTCGCCAAATATTTTGGCCAATGGGGAGTGGCGGCCCCCTTAAATCCGCCTCTGCATGTAGCGACTGTACTTTCCGATCCATGTAGCGAAAAGATGCTTTTGGTTGTACAAATTATCATTGTGAAATTCAACGCGAAGCGTGAAAAGTCTTTCGCGATTATTCTCACATTTTATTTCGAAAGGGGCACTTTTCCCCAATCCCCCTGTATACAAGCCTGAGCTCTACGTTAGGGTTAAAATAGGAACTATATGCTATGCAGGAAGGTCGGTAGGATACTTAATCAGTGATACTGACACACAAAACCTCTAACATAAAAATAATTCATGACAATGCGGTGGAAGAATAGAAAAGCTGTAGTGAATGAATGACAGACAAATGTTCAAAAACTCCTTCTTGTAAAGCATAATCTCAAAGCAGTTGGTTATAATAGTGTGACTTTAAAGAATCTGATTAACGATGACGCGATAGCACAACAAGGCGAAATGGATGAGGCTAACTCTGATTCAGATGATCTAGATTTGATGATGAATTATCTGCTTCATCAGATTAAAATCAGAATTCTGGCTAACGACAATAAACATATAAACATTTATTTTAGTCAGATAAAGTGTTTAATATTACGATTATTTCCTCTGCACTGTACTTTCCGATCCATGTAGCGAGCATGATAAATAAAACTTAGTCATCATATGAATATCAATTGGTACTTTGCTGTATGTAACTTAGTGTAACTGGGTACGCGCCTAAAACCATAAGAAAAGCCAATAGGTAAGAAACAGCCTGTGTACTACAGATGCATTCTAAATAGTTAATATTTAACGGATATATTAAACTTATTCAAATTTGATTTTAACCCTCGGCGCCTCGGCACTTTTCAGCTTCACCCTCGGCGCCGAGGCCGAGGCTCCAAAAAACGCCGAGGCTTGCCGAGGCCGAGGCCGAGGCCGAGGCCTCGGTCCGATCACTGATTAGACCATATGTATACTTACTTAGTCCTTGTTATAACTTTGTTACTATGTATAAGTGAGCTTTTACTGGATAAATGTTCAGGAAAATCTGCATGTTTTCGATTCCTCCATTTAAGTTATTTAAACTAAATGCTACTTTTAACTCATTCATTCCTAGCTATGGCTAAAAGATTTAAAATTGACAAATACGTTCTATTTCTAGCTGGAAATTGTACGTTTTCAACAAAGTATTTTTACAAAAGACACTTTTACATTTAATTAAATGGGAACCGCGTGCTTTAAAACGCGTTTCTTGTGTAATAGTTATCAGGATGGAGATTAATTATAGGCGAATGTAAACTATGCTGCAGAATTGCGTCCGATTCGATAAACTAAATATGTCTCAAATAGTTTCCTAAGGTCCAGAGTTGAGGGAGGGGTGAAATCCCAAATTGGAGGACCAGAAAATTAAGTGGTGGACTATTATTACCCGACTCTATTTCGTTGTACGAGCTTCTTGTGCTTGTACAAAGATCCGAAAAGGTCTTTGGTATGAGCTAGCAAATTTTTGTAGCTATATTATGTAAATTAGAGATGTGCCAGGCCCGGCCCGGCCCGGGCCGGGGCCGGGGCCTGTAAAAACGATGAAAAATTAATGAAAATCGGACAAAATTAATCTTTTTTGCCGAATTACGCAACATAATATTTATTTATTCGCAAAAATAAGCTGAATTTCGTTAAAATTAAGCTTAGGCTACTGTTGTGTTTCGCTTCAGGTAATCTAATAATCAAGATTTGAGTGAGCATTGAAACAATTCGATACATTCTTGAATAGCTTAGCTCAATTTACAATTTTTATTGCGAAAATAAGCACGTTTGACCGATAATTCTTCGACAATAAAGTTTAAAATGCAAGGGACTTTCACCAGTGTCTGTAAAATTGTTTTATAAATCGATGTATGTACTTATGTACCTTGAAAAAATGCTAGGGTACGGCAACTTATTTTATCATCCAGATAGAATTCGTTTGCTTTAATATATGCGATTTTTCACTAATTTCGGGTGCTGTGCGCCAAATAATAGAGCAAATGTCTTCATTTTTGTGTGGTTTTCAATTAATTTTTTAAATATTATTTCAATTTGATTATGCATGTTCCCTAATCTTGGTAAACGATTTTTCGTCGTACAAGCATTTTTCGCCCCTATGATTTTGTTGATATTCTAGAGATAAGTTTTTCAAGCGTGTAGTTAATCTCTGGGTTACTTATTTCTCGTGCAATGTAATCGTAATCTTTTGTATTGTACTGTTTTGCTCATCTATTTCTTTCATCGAATCAGCATAAATACCATAGAAAAGTCATATTCTGTTCAGCTTAGCTTATTGTTTTCTATGCCCAAGAGCTATATTCACAATTATTTATTATTTTTTTGTTTACTTCTCTTTTATCTGCTTATTTTCAAGTCTTTAATTTATTGAAGCAATATGTAATTGCTTACAATAGTAATACTAAGATGTTAGGTCAGTATAGGAATAATGTGGATGCTTGGTATAGCTTAGTAAGTATAGGGTATATGTTTTGTACAGGCCCCGGCCAGGCCCGGCCCCGGCCCCGGCCCCGGCACATCTCTAATGTAAATATATTTTTAAACATACACATTTTCGCATACTATCAGTATGTGACAGTGTTTTTTGTACAATGTACCTTTGTATATACATGACATGAACAAAGATGGTCCCCAAAAGTCTTTGTACATTTTGTACACACAAATCTTTGGTTACTATAATATGGTACAGTGGCGATTTTAGTGTGGTAAAACAGGGTATTTTGACTTTTGATTGTATATTTTAGCTAATTTATGGGTTTCTAACGCCAAAAATTACTGAAATTGTCTCAAAAGGGCTCGTGGCGCCTAAAAATTCGACATTTTTTCATTCTAAATACAAATTTTGCCATTTTAAAGATATGTAGGACAGACAATTTTTCAATCGGAGGGAAATGCTGAAAAATTTTTGGAATTTTGTACATTTTTACAGTTTTTAATATGGAAATGGAAAAATGGAAAAATGTCAAATATTCAGAAACCCAAAAATTAGCCAAATACACTACTAAAGGTCAAAAAACTATGTTCTACCACACTGAAATCGTTACTGTACAAAAATTTGCAGGTACAAAACAGTGTTTTTTGTATTCGCCGAAGCCGGGCCCCGGCCCCGGCCAAAAAAGTCGTCCCGGTCGATCACTAATATTAGGCTTAGGCTTAGTATCATGGACTGACCAAAATGTTGGTGCCAGCGTTTCAAATAAGCTTGAGTAATGGGATGCGGCGAGCGGAGCGAGCGAAGCGAGCAACGCGAGTCGTATCCCATTACTTAGGCTTATTTTAAACGCTGGCACCAACAATTTGGTCAGTCACATGAATCTACAGAAACAATCCGAGCACTGCCTTATTTGTTTTCGACGACTCATTTCGAACCAGTTAGGTGGCAGCTTTCACCGGATACTACTTGTTGTATACGTACTTGTAACGTGGCTATCTTAATACATATGTAAACCAGCTATACCAATGCCTGACCTGGCACAGCAATACCTGTTCCTTCTTGATACGAGCTGTATTTGTATTATTGCTTTAATGTCTTTTATTCTGTATTCTGCATTTTTCCCGACTGTACATTTTTCTCTTCGCTTAAGTTTCTGTTGACGTATTTTCGCTGTTGCAATAAACTTTCAAACTTTCAAAATTTCAATCCGGCGCGATGCGCCGAAAAATTTTAGAATTTTACCCCTCTTGAAGTAAGGCATGTTTGCATTGCATTACGAAAATTTTCCACAATGTAAACCAGGCCCACAATTTTTTTTTCCACATTTTGAAATTTCGGTTCACAAAAACCCCTAAATGAGGGGAAATACAGTGTTGGCAGGCAACACTGATGGAAGGAAAACTGACAACCTGGCAACGCCTGCCGATATTAAGGAGCAATACAGTACTAAGACGTAGAACATGTGTACAATTAATTTCACACTTGTTTATAATCAAATAGTGTCTTAACGGAGTCGCTGGCACTGTAAAAACCGATTTCTCCTTATTGCTTGTCAATGTTATAAAGTTATCAAAGTTATCAAAGTATTAACTTGTCAAATTATATGCCACATCGATTCTAAAAGTCCGGTTGATGCTATATATTTTGACTTCTGCAAAGCTTTTGATTCTGTCTCACATAATAAACTCCTTCACAAACTTTCATTTTACGGACTAAAAGGACAATTATAATTGTGGATTACAGATTTTTTACATGGTCGAACTCAGCAGGTAAAAATTGGTGATTATTTTTCTGAGCTCACTGATGTTACTAGCGGAGTTCCACAGGGTAGCGTTCTTGGTCCTCTTTTGTTTCTTTTTTACATAAATGATATCGCTTTTCTGAACAAAAATGAAAAATTGATAATGTGCCTTTTTGCGGATGATGTAAAAATGTTTTCCGTGTTTGTTGAACAATTTGTTACTAAATATTCATGAGTGGTCTGAAAAGTGGCAATTACCTTTATCTTTGGCTAAGTGCTCCGTTTTGCATTTCGGTCATAAAAACCCCAGGCAAAAATATTCGATTGGAATGGAGGATATTTTGGAAAACAACGAAGTTAAAGATTTAGGTATTCTTTTGAACGAATATATGGATTTTTCGCCGCACATTGCACATATAGTTAAAAGTGCATATTTTAGGATGTCATTGATTTTTCGAGCATTTAAGGCTAAAGATGCTGAACTGCTAGTTATGGCTTATAAAACGTATATCCGACCTTTTTGGTCACCACCACACCTGGGCGTGGGGGGTTTGGGGGTATGCACCCCCCCCAGAAACCAAAATAACCCCCCCAGAAATCAAAATAACCCCCCAGAATTCAATTTTTGGAAATTTTTTCCGTTTTTTTCGCAATTTTTTGATGCCAATGGATAGTGCTTGATGAGAAACGTCGAAAAATGGTGTTTTTATCGCCATACCACCATTTTTAAGGCCATTTTTCGACCTTCAAAAAAATCTTGCACCCCCCCTTGAATTTTCTTGCTGGCCACGTATGGTCACCATACAAAAAGTAAGATGTGGAAAGTATTGAGAGAGTTCAAAGATACTTTACTAGAAGAGTCTTAAATTTTCCCGACTTGAGCTATAGTGAACGATTAGATTTTCTTAAATTAGACTCACTTCAGTTACATCGAGATCTATCGATGGCCTATAAAATTTACCATGGTCTTATAGACATCGATTTAAGGAGTTGTTCACGGTGTGTAATGGCATCACTGGATCAGTCAAGTCGGTAAAGCTAAAAATACCTAAATCTCGCTTAAATTTGAAAATGTATTGTTTTGCAAATAGACTCCCTCCTCTTTGGAATAATTTGCCAGAAGAAGTTGTAAATGCCCCGAACTTTCCCTCCTTCAACAGTCGTTTAGAGAAAATTAGTTTTACCTTAGACTATAAATAAGTGCAAACCGCCTTTATAGTCTTTGCGCAGGTTTTTGATAATATATATCATTGTACGACATTTCAGTGTATTTACTCTGATTCTTTCTTTTTTTAATTTGACCAAATTTGTATTGTTTTGTTTTAATTCCGTCTCTGTCGCAATAAACTATTTATTTCTTTCTTTCTTTCAAGTAGGGACTACAGTCTATTTTTTTGACTGCTGCATGAAATCGCGCCATAAGCAAGTGTCTTATTACTGCCATACCCGATTTCTCCATTGCACAACTGACGGGGTGACCCGACCCGATAGTCGTCAAGTACTAGAAAAATTAGAGTTACAGTAATGAGCACTTTTGATTACCGTCCGTTTTCATACAAAAGCTTAAAAACAACAGACCATAGATTATCGTCCGATCACGAAGAAATCTGGTGCCTAAAGTTCTGAAGTTTTCAAGCGATTTCGTGCGCCAGATTTAAATCGGTAGTAGTATATTACATGGAAGCTTTCGCAAGAAAATCTATACCTTCGATCGAGGTTTCTTTACCAACTATGGAGAAACTTGGCCAGTCAAGGTTTTTATGCATTGCAGGCTGTTTATACATCCGCGGCTACGTGTGTTGCGCAATAAAAAA
The DNA here is from genome assembly GCA_036768485.1 of Mermis nigrescens. Lineage (NCBI taxonomy): Eukaryota > Metazoa > Nematoda > Enoplea > Mermithida > Mermithidae > Mermis > Mermis nigrescens. The sequence continues at coordinate 324,022 of JAVLUZ010000153.1, read as the reverse complement.
AGTGTTTTTGATTTATTACTGTTCTAGCTAGTGGACAACAAACAGAGAATAACTTCTTTACGTTCTTCATGTTTCTGGACTCCTTTTTCTATAGGCTGTCATTTTCTAGCAACTTTCTTATACATTTGTATAGTCTGTTTCACACAACTTCGGTCATACATTTTAAAACTATCTCCAACAATAAAGCCCGGTTCAGAAGTAAAAGTCGGCGATATCGCCGATTTTACCGATTCAGTCGGGAAAGTCGGCGATATCGCCGACAAAAATCGGGAAAGTCGGCGATATCGCCGGCAAAAATCGGGAAAGTCGGCGATATCGCCGACAAAAATCGGGAAAGTCGGCGATATCGCCGACAAAAGTCGGGAAAGTCGGCGATATCGCCGACTGAAAATCGGGAAAATCGTAAGAATCGGGGATATCGCCGACTAAAATCGGGAAAGTCGGCAATAGATACATACATAATGACCAGCACAACAGAACACAAACCGAATAAAATCGGGAAAGTCGGCAGTGGGTACATATATAATTTTTAACGCGTACCCTTTGTTTTTAGCCCAAAAAGGGACTCAGGAAAAAAATTTTTGCTTTACACCCCTCCCCCCAGAAAGTTTTTTACTGTGCATGTCTGCGGCCAAGTCAGAAATTTTATGGGAAAAATAGGGCAGAAATAAGGACAAAAGGTGATAAAAATCGCAAATTTCGGTCTTTATCATGAATTGTGGTAGAATTGGCGCTAATTTGACTTTTCTAGCACTTTTTCAGTCGTTTCTGGCCGTAAAAACCGAAAAAATTTCGACCTTTTGGTACCGGCTGACCGCTCAGATTGACCATGCTGTGCATCTATGGTCTGGAGGCTCTGAGCCACACGTGGGCGTGGGGGGTTTGGGTGTATGCACCCCCAGAAGGCAAAATACACAACATGAAAACCAGAATACCTCCCAGAAATCGATTTTCGAATTTTTTTAGCATTTTTCGCGATTTTTGATGCCAATAGATAGCGCTCGATGAGAAATATCGAAAAATGGTGCTTTTTCGCCTTACCAGCATTCTTAAGACCATTTTTTGACCTTTTAAAAATTTTTACACTCCCCAGAATTTTTTGTGCTGCCCACGTATGCTCTGGGCCCCCAGAATCTTAAAGTCCCCTAAAAATCAAGTGACCTCGGAATTCAATGTTTAATTCGATTTTTGGCATTTTGGCCCCATTGGACTTGTAGGTACGTACGTACATACAAATATGTAATAGCACAAAGTGTCAAAATGTGCGCAGAAAAGTCATCTGAGTATCTCAGCTAATTAAAATTCATGACGTAAGATAGTAAGCAAAGCAGTATAGTTTTTCCGTACTCGCAGCTAAAAGTACGTAATATGTGTTAATCAATAGGATTTGTTATGCAGTCAGGCACCTAGATTGGTGGTACCTACGATATATGTACTTTATGATGATCTACATGACCAGCTACGTGCTTAAGTAGACGACAGCATACCTAGCGCATACTTCAATGCACCAAAAATCGGCGATATCGTAGAAAAATAGGATGGGTTCCTATTCTTACGATTTTAGTCGGCGACATCGCCGACAAAAATCGGGAAAGTCGGCGATATCGCCGACAAAAATCGGGAAAGTCGGCGATATCGCCGACAAAAATCGGGAAAGTCAGCGATATCGCCGATCAAAAATCGGGAAAATGTAAGAGTCGGCGATATCGCCGACTAAAAATCGGGAAAATCGTAAGGGTCGGCGATATCGCCGACAAAAATCGGGAAAGTCGGGGCACTTCTGAACCGGGAAAAAGTGTCGGCGATGTCGGCGATATCGCCGATTTTTACTTCTGACCGGGCTTAAGCTGACAAATTGCGATTATAGCATTGATCTGATATTTAGTTATCGTAACTCTCGGCTTACTGTCGATGAAAATTCTCAGGATTTATGCACGAAGTTATGTGAAGCAGACTATAAGTGTTCAGACATCTCGAAAACCTAAGACTGACTGTTTTCATTGTTCAGGCTTGTTAAAAGTAGAGATATTTTGCTTTCAGAAAATGAGTTTTTATCATATTTCGTTGCATGAAAAATCAGTTGGCAATGTCTCCCTACCATGCACGTCAAATGAATAACTGTTTTACTCTATTGGTAAACTCATAAACTTACCACAATAAATAATTTCAGTGCACGTACAAGAACTTTGAATCGTGCTCTACTCTCTCTGAATAGAAATTTAGCAACCTGTCCTTAAAATTATTTATGTTACCTAGGCTAAATTAATTCTTTATTCAATACCTTCCCACTTTTATTGCGCGTTTTAGTAGTTGGTACGATTTTGTTGTGGCCGATGTAGGATTTAATCATTGTATCGTTATTTTGTGGCAATCTTTTACCTGTTTCCGGCTTGTGTATGGGGCTTGAGCATTAAATTTTTCTGGAAAAAAAATTTGTATGAGAAAGTATGAATTACGGTTAATTTGGAACTATTTATGGTAAGTTTTGCGGTGATTCTTACGCCTATTTCTCGCTCTGGTCTTTTGGTATCCACCAAGGGCATAGCCAGGGAGCACAGGGGCATATGCCCATTAAAATTTTCCCGGAAATGGCATGAAATGTGAAGAGGCAAATCAAAGGAGAATAAGGAAATTGTAATCCGCGATTTCGCCGAGAGGTTACAATCCTTTTATCTCCCATTGTTATACGTACCTAATGCGACGGAATTATTGATGAAATTTGATTTAATAAATTTCATCAATAATTGAATAAATTAATAAATTTCTCAAAATATTGTGTTTGATACATTTTAAAACTTCAAATTTTTTAATAAATTTCATCAATTTGATTCAATGTTGCTGAATAGACCTTTGTTAAAATGCTGTGCAATCTTTTTTCTCTACAGTTTTTGGTCAAGCTTCTTGTTTTTAAAAATTTCCCACTATGTAAAAAGTTTCCCCACCTACCTTAACACGTGTTTTTTTTAATTTCAATAGGGCATAACATCGTTTTTTAAGATTTATCGCCGTTTACTTTTATATTTCATCTAATTTACTAGCTATGTTTTCCTCTGTTTTTCACGCATTATTGATGAGTATTTACAAATCGACACCACATTTACTTGCTATATTTGACTTGAAGATTTATTCCTGCAGCGCCGTTGATTATTCATGTTGAACATTATGAATTGTATTTTGCCAGATTAAGCCATCAATACTTGGTCTGATTCTTATGATCTAAAAGTTTGATCTATTCGATTATCACTTTAACAGTATATTTTTGAATCTGTTTAGGTGTTGTTACTTTGCCCCACTTCAAGGTCAACTTAGTCATGTCAATTTCCTGTAAATTATTTGCTGTTGCAGCCTTTCTGAGTGAAATAATTGTATGAAATGCATTAGAAAAGTCGTAATTAATGTTTTGACAGAATTACAATAACCAGAAATCAATACATGATAAGTCATACTCAGCAAAAGCCAAAATATATGGCTTAGAAACCCAAATCGACAGTTTTAATTTTCAGTTGTCTGTGTTTGTGTCCAAAAAAATTTTTAAGGCTTAATAGAATGATCCTAATATTTTGGCTAAATGGAAATTTCGGGCTCCTGATTTCGAATCTTTGTTCGAAATGGCTCGGTCGGACTCCTAAAACCTGGAAACGACGGCTTTTATAGAAAGTCTGGCGGGTCCAAAGGCTAAGCCGCAGCGCTAATCTTTTTATGCTACTTAGACCAACTTTAAATGCGCTATAGACTGGTGTAACCAACTTTACACCGCAGTATAAACGGACTAAAAATCATAAGAAAAACGCTTGCTGCATTTTTCTTAGATCTGAAATCGCAACATATAAATGTCATATTTTAGCTGTTTCTTAGTGATGTCTCGGCTGACCTTACTGTAGAATTTGAAGAAAATTCACAGATTAGTTTTTGAAATATTGCAGACCAAACACACCCTATCCGTTACGTAAAATTTAAGGTTTTGTCGTTTTTGTATGTGAAAAATTTCACAGCTGCTCCTCTAATGGAAATTTGATGATTAAATGGACCGGAATAGCCTTCAATTTTTTATGTACAAAGTGTGTGCATTGCTGTGAAACACTTAATTAAGTGATCGGATCTTTAGTGTCCATTATACGTTTTTTCCCAATTAGTCGACAATGGAAGGGTGATAATATGAATAGAAGAGATCCGTCTTCGCATGTGAAGCAAGATAGAAAACTTAAAAAATTCAATTCCGTATCATAACCATACCTGGGCGTGGAGGGCGTGCACCCCCAGAAACCCAAATCCCCCCTTCCCCCAGAAACCAGAATATCACACAGAATTCAATTTTTGAAATTTTTTCCCTGTTTTTTACGCAATTTTTCAATGCCAATGGATAGTGCTCGATGAGAAACGTTGAAAAATGGTGTTTTTTCGCCATACCACAATTTTTTGACATTTGAAAAAATCTTGCACCCCCCCAGAGCTTCAGTGCCGCCCACCTATGATCATAACGCCGTCAGCAGTTTTTTATGAAGTCAGCGCTTCATTCAATACATAATTGTAATAATTTTTAATATTATCAATTCATTCAATTGATTTTATTTCAGATAGAACACGCAAAAAGGCTCAATCGTTATTTTGTTCAGAATAATGTTTCGAACATCAAACGAATATTTTTGACGTTCTTGCGTTTTTTACCTAATTTTGGGCGCATTTCGTATATCTGCTGCGTGCAAAATTTTCAGAAAGACTTTTCGAAGAGCGCCGCCCCCCTTGCCGCTCAGGATTCACGCCTGGATAATTTTTCCTTAAAATTGAGATAATACAACTGTCATCGTGAATAAAGCATTATGAATATGAAACTTGCAGTATTCAGCGCTTTCTTTAATTTTGATATTTCTTCTTAACAGAAGAAAAAATTGTCGCTCTGTTTCATGAAATCTGTTTTTCATTTTTTATAGATAAAAATTACACATTTGTATAAATGATTTAACAAAAATATAAATATAAATAAAAATCGGATTTAGTTTTTTTGAAGATTTGAAAAATCAAAATTCACAGTCAACTTTCTGCTTTTAAAATGAAATGGTACGATAAAATTTACGCAACTTTTTCGAGTAAAGCCGAAGTAACATGAGTTTTTCGAATGCAAACGTATTTTGAATGCAATGTTCTTATACGAGAAACAAAACGTGACAGAACTAAAGTGCACAGATCATTAAGCAAAAAGTGAATCATGCTTAAGTCCCACATCTAATTACTATGTTGATCTTCAGTTCCACATCTTATTTTAGTACGATGTATTGATAAAATTATGATATTAACCGATAAAAACGTATGAAAATTACAAAGTCGGTCAATGTTATATTTCTCAATCAAGCATTATATTGTTCATTATTAAATTTAAATTTATCACCCCTTTATTTTCATTCCTTTAGATATTAAGAGGAATATACAATAATAAGAGATAATTTTAATTATAACATAATTTTTTGAAATAAATACCTAAATTAAGAAAATTAGTGGTTATTTAATTTAAGAATTGGGAATGCATATTTGATTCTTCGTTGTTTTGCATGCCATTTTTTTATTGAAGGTTATCCGTTAAAGTATAAGTTTTTCATTCACTGCGGTGAAAGAAACGCAATAACACGACAAAATTTACGCAGGCAATCAGACACCAGCGATTATGCCAGTTTTCCCAAAAACACCAACGCATTAGATTTCTCTAAAGGTTGACTCGATTGACTACCTTTAATGTGGGTTGTCTAAACCAATCGGTGCTGGATTTTTCGATAGTCATAATCAGTTAAAGCGTGATGTAATAGGTTTGATTGCGCTTGCAGCGCCACCAGCAGTATAATAATCTGTACACCATGACGCCCAATTTAACAATGACGTATGACACATATATAACACGGAATAGTACATATTTGCAGGTAAGTGTATCTTTAGATATAAAACCAGCCGTACGTAGAATGAAGACCGTAGGTAGGCGGCACCGAAATTCTGGGGGGTGTGTGTGTGCAAGGTTTTTATAGGTCAAAAAAATGGTCTTAAAAATGATGGTATGGCGAAAAAACGTCATTTTCAATGTTTCTTATCAAGCAATATCTATTTGCATAAAAAAATCGCGAACAAAAATTTCAAAAATTGAATTCTAGGAGGGCTGATCTAAGGGGGTCAGCCGGTCTGGAGAGGGGGTAAAAAAATTGAGCTTTTTTGGGCCAGAATGACCTCAAAAACTGGTATAAGCGCTAAAAACGTTATTACACAATTTCTGATCAATTTGAAGCTCTTTTGAAGAACAGTTTTAATTTTCATCTGTTTTTGACCTTCATTTTGCCTCATTTTCTCCACAAAATATTCCATGATTTCTGGCCTTCCAAACTCATCTAGTATTTTTACGTCCATGAATTCATGGAAGCATTGCACGTGGACCTGCTATCTCGCTTTTCTTTCTCTTTTTGCCACCGTTTACTGTCTTGGCGCTGAGTTCGCCCAAGTTTTCTTTTTCTTTGAGTCGCAATGTTATTTTTGATTTGAAGCTCCAAGACGGAATTCGTCAGATTTCACTCGGCTATTTATTTAAATACTAGTTATTCAAGGATGTTCATCAATCTTGGAATCTTAAAATATAAAACAGCTAAGAAGCAGTTGGTGGCTTACTTATGTATGTAGAACACTGAATGTAAATGTGTATGTACTATTTTAATCTTGATTTTGTCTAGGAGTATTTCGAACCCATGTTTTTTTGGCCTTCTCTTCTTTTCATTGTATTTCATTAATTTAGAGATACTATTTTGAATTTTTGTAATCCCAAGGTTTTAAGGAGCATCGAAGTCGCTGAAATGATATGATGAGAGTCCCAAAACTACCTGAAATTCTTAACTAGATATAAAGAGAAAATTATATCATTCTGCAAACGCTAATTCTTCAATTAAGTAGCTTGATCAATAGAAAATTTAAATTTATCACTTTCTTTTTTATTGCTTTAAATATCGTTAAGTTGTTGCAATAATGTCCCTAGAAAAGGCCGTTGGAGGCATTTTTTAGCGATTGGTTGGAGTTTTTTTACGTAGTTTGAGGTTAAAATTTGAAATTTTCCGACGAAAGCACTTGGCATCACTGCTGACCGGTCCACGCGAAAGCGCACAAACCGGCAATGCAGCCGATTATTTCTAAAAAATACTAACACATTAGATTTCTCTAAAGGTCGGATCGATTGACTACCTTTTATATGGGTTGTCAAAACCGGACTGTGCTGAATTTTTCGGGGGTCATAATTAGTTAAAGCGTGCTGAAATAGGTTCACACACGATTGCAGCGCCGGCTGCATCATACTCTTTTATAGATACAGGCAGCATAATGCAAGTAAACAATGACTTGCCTACACATGTGTATGTCAACATAATCATAGGTGGCTCGATAGCGCTGCCTATTATTTACGTGGCCATCCTTTTTTCGTATATGTTTATCACAACGAGTGCGAATTTTGTGTCCCCCTTCAAAACAACAACGGCACATACCTGGGAGGTGCGGTTTTTAATCGATAGATCAATAAAAGACTCGATGTTGATTTTTAAAATTTGTTTACACAAAATACCGAGTTAGCTATGAGTGTGTAAAGTGTAAAGCAAAACATCAAATGATTTGCGAAGGGCCAATTTTTTTAAATAAATGTCACCCATGAGTTGTAGATTACGAATCTGACCTTAAAATCAGGCACGTAGCTGGCCCTCCTATTTTGGGGGGACCAACACCAATTTTGGGGGTCTAAGCCAGAAATAGCACAAAATAACGTATGAAAAAACATATTTTTCCATTTTTTCTGAATTTTGGGGGGTCCGGACCCCCCCATTCCCCCCACAGCTACGTTCCCGCTTAAAATTTCTTTATACTCAATAGTTGTTGCACGAAAGTGTAAAGTATATGTTTTTCACTCTTTGCATGTCCTAAAGCATGCCTATCACAATTTTGGTTTCCTTGCAGTCCAATTGGTCTTTGAACGCAGAATGTTACAATATCTTAAAAACAAAATTTTTTTCCTTTTAAATGCAATATTTCTTGTTCTGCGATCGTTTTAGTGTAAAGGGTTCGATACGAAAAAAATTTCGTTAGTTACTCCGCTAAGTAAGCGGAACATGCTGATTATGCTTAAAATGTGCCCTGACCTAAACCTTACACATCCTAGTTTATTTTGTTCCTATACACCCATTTTTCGCGTTTTCAGCGCAAGTGTAAAGTTTACACTGAGAAGTCCTTTTCCGCCCTGAGAATTGGATATGGTCAATATTTTTTTCAAAAATGATCTCCGTAACGTCAGAATAACGAATCTTACCTTTAAACTTATCTACAGCCGGATGTTATTGAGCTGTGAAGAGGTGAAGTTTGAATTATGCATATGTTTGCTAATGCCAATATTTAACTCCGCATGGCATATTTTTTGATCAGTTTTTTATTTCAAAGATTTTTGACTTATCTTAAATCATTTTTATTCGCAATCATGCACTGCTTTGAAGATTAACTGGAATGAGAAGCATTCTTCATAATACTACCTGCAAATCACTTCATAATAATAAAAATTCTTATGCGCAGTGTTTACCAAACCGATTCCAATATTTTCTCTTGTTGAAATCCATGCAAATTTATGTCTGTCCATTTTTGGGATGCATGCGACTCATAACTTTTCTTAAATTGTTTGCATTTGCTGACGCGTCGACTGGATTGTTGATTTGTGGCCGGAATCGTTCATGTTGTCTTGCTCGACTTCTAATTCTTGTTGTTTTCTCGTGCATTGATTGCTTGCGATTTTCGGTGGCCCACACATCTTTGCGTTGGTTTACGCACAGATGTGTTTGTTTCCCAATGCCTGGCTTTCGCATGCTGTTTCTGTCGATGCAGGATTTTACTTTAATTAGTTTAGTAACGTGATTGGCGTGACATTTTAATTCAATAAATTTTCTGACTACCGTTGTTATCTTTCTTTTAATGTCAACACTTGATATTGAAGCTATAAACTAATGGAGAAAAAGTAAAAACTGTTTTTGTTAATCTTTGCTTATGCAAGCTCTGGATTTTACTTTCCTCGAGCATTTCTGGTTTGAAATACATTGAGGAAATATTAACGCCAATTTTAAATCGATCCAATGGGGACTTTTACGTAGGTTTTTTCCTCTCATTTAGGTTAGTTAGATCACCTTTTTTTGTAATGAGAATGCAGTGTTTAAGAATAAAATCATGCTAAGAAAAAGTAGAATACTGCATGGAAAAATGCTCCGATGGAGCAAAAATGGTTAAAATACTTGGATTTCTTTATTCTTTAGGATGCAAAGACTAGGGGAAATTTCCCTATACGCGCAGAGGCCTTAAGAATATGCTAAGCAGTTAGACTTCCTCTGAAACAACGCAAAAATCGAAGTATATTCTGCGGCCTGTGAAACAGCAAGTTTTAGTCAGAAAAATTTTTCACTGTTACGCAAAGAACGTGAAAAACTTTCATGTTTGTTAAACAGTTGATTTATAATTTATTTCACGAAACCTTACCTTCCTCAATGCTCTGATAGAAAACAAGATTATCGGAGTAAACTTTACACCTCCAGGCGAACACAATTCAGTCTACAGAAACAGAAGCCGCAAAATATACTTCGATTTTTGCGTGAATTTTGCGTTGTTTAGAGGAAGGCTAACTGTTTAGCACATTCTTACGGCTTTTGCGCATATAGGAAAATTTTCCCAAGTCCCCTCCTTTTACATCCTTAAGAATACAGAAATCCAAGTATGTTCACCTTTTTTACTCCATCGGAGCATTTTTCTTGCTAGTGAATGACTTCATTGGCATTACAATAATCCGTAGACGGAGCCAGGCAAGCAGGCACGTAAGTTGGGGGTGTGGGGGCTGATCGACCAGTCCAGACAGCACGTGAGGGGGAAGGTTAGGGGGCTCTACAAAAGAACGAATGGAAAATTTGGCGGTGAAATGAGGCAAAATGAAGGCCAAAACGGATGCAAATTGAAAATTCTCTCCAAAGGTGCTCTTCGACCAGAATGTGCGTAATAACGCAGTTTTAACGCTATAGCGCTCAACTAGTTTGTGAGGTCATTTTGGCCCAAAAAAGCTCAATTATCTGTATTTTTACAGGGATCCCCAGAAAGTATCGGATCCAGGATCTTCTGACAGAGGAGGTGGAACCCCAAATTTTTTAATATCGTCAAAAATTGTCCGAAATACTCGTCCATAAGCTTGAAGCAATGGTTTTTTGCCGCCTTTTGATTGGCAGAATTATTTATTATCCGGAAAATTTTGAGCATTTTTCGAAATTCTGTTATAAAAAAGTGCAAAATTAGCGCAATAACAATGAAGAATACGCGAGAAATCATTGCAACTAAAAAATCCTTGCTCTTTGCATGAACTGTTCTGACGTAAAAATTAGGTTTTTAGAGCGCCTTGATGAATACTACCCGGCGCGAAGCATCTGAAAAAATTCGAACAAGCGATAAAAATTACTAAACCAAAATTAATTGACATTATTTTTTTAATGCATCCAACTATTTTTTGACGACAGGATTTCAGCATCACACTTTTAAGTTCATAATCACTGGTTTCCGGCTCGCGCTGGATTTATTAATTTGGTATAATTAATTTATTAATTTTGTAATTAATAAATAGATTAATTAATGAATTCTTTACATTTTTTGATTTTTTTATCATTCTACCTTCGGCACAATTTCCTTAACACCTCTGCTTAGAAAAACAATTTTTATTTTGAACACCTCAACACCTCAAGTACTCCACGTCAATACCTCAACACACCAGTAACACCTCAAACATTTAACATTTCGCAATGGCGAATAAATCAAGATTCTTCAGCGCTTTCTGTCGAATCAATTATTTTTTATTGATTTTCTTGCAATACAGCGGAGCCGAGTATAAAAACAACACGAATTAAGAAGTTGTTTCAGAGCCAAGCTCTGATATTGAGAGATCATTTTTGGCACTACCTATATTGAACGACAGCTTTTTTGTGTATGGATGAAATTTTTATATATACAATTTCTTTCAGCTTTTAGTGTGTGTCAACAAACTATGCTCAAATTTCCGAAAGTAATTAAATTTGGGATTGCTTGCTTGAAAATGTACTAAAATCTATTTTCAGTCATTCTGATGCGCTATAAGAATTTTTAATTTTTAACGAAGGTCTTTTCGATTTTTCGTTTATTTTTTCTCCATCGCAGCACCAATAACGCTTTGAAACACCATCATTTTCGCCTTGTTATGGAAAAATGTGACTTGATCCCTCTAAATTTTCGATCTCCTCAAATTCAGAAGGCGTGCTACGTATCAATCCCCGCCTCCTTTCTTTCCCAGTGCCTGTGTTTCGAATTTTGAGGTTTATCGCTTGATTTTTTCGCAGGATGGTGTACATGACGCATGGGCGTTACGGGGGATATAGACCACACCAGAATCCGGTAAACCCCCAAAATCAATAGACCTTCCAGATTTGAATGATCAGTTTGTTTAATGGGATTTTTGCCAGACACCACCATACATGGGCAGCATCCGAATTCTCAGGGAGGGTCACAAATTGGTAAATCGCCAAAAATGTTACCAAAATTATAATACTGGGAAGGATCAACAGTAATCTGCGGGGGAGGGTTTCAACTCTTGGAGGGTACAACCCCCACGCCCTTGCACGCGTGGACGCCACCGAGAGCCCCAGAATTTGGTCGCTGCCCATGTATATATTATTTACTTTCGAATGCACCAGAGCAATGCGTCAATTCACACGATTTTCGCTGGATACGCTATTTTTAGAAGGATTACCCTAAATCATCTCGCGTATCGATCTAGCGTAGAGCATAAATGAAAAATTACGTCATAGGAAAATACATACATACATCACTGCATTATTTGTTTATGTACGCATATTCAATCTCACCAGTAATCTGGCGCTGCAATTGTGTTATGTGACAGATTTTGTTTCCTATAATTTACTAAGATTGAAAAATGTAAGCTCACATAGGCGTGGGAGACAAGGATTCAAAAAAAGCCGAGGACCTCAAGATTGTTTTTTTGAATGTTTCTTGTTTTTTCGCGTGTTTTGATGCGAACGGATAGAGCTCAATCAAAAAGGTAAAAATAATGCTTTTGGCTATATGTCTTTTAAAAATTTCTGATCCCTCACTCAGAACACCCCCCCTATGATTCCTGCGCTGTCCATAAATTATGCAAGCAGGCCCTCACTAGGATTTGCACCGCATTTTCCGATATGTTTCTTAGTTTCTTAAAATTCTAACTTTCAAAAAAACTTTTTTTAGGCTGTGAAAAATGTCCTTTTGTCGCGATTGAGGCAAAACTAGGGAAAATTACGACGCAGAGCACCAAAATTTTGAAGATTTCCTACAAAATCGTGCAATTTTTCCACCTTTCCGTGCATTATCTTGCCATTATATTTTTCTTTGATCCAGAGGGGGCCACTCTCATTTCTGCTTCCTCCTGAATATGCCTCTAATGCAAGTTCCTGTCTAAATGGCTATTTTTTGCCAAATTTAATCTTCTCTTAACTATCCCTACGCGTTTGTTGGAACTTATGTAGGTCTACCCACTCACTTCAGTTCATCTTAAGTAATATCGTTTTTGAATTTCAGCAGCGGCATGGAATTTGTCAGATTTCGCTCGACTTATGTTGCCTAATACGAGTTATTCAACAAATCCATAAAAGTCAGAATCTTAACCGTAACTAAAACAGCAGAAACAGCATAAGAGCGATCAAAATTTGGTGCTGTACCAAATTTTTCCTTCTGTGAGATTAAGGATGTCGTGAAACGTCAGAAAAAAACACATTTTCAGCACTCAGCTAGCATTTTTTCAGCACCAAATCGCACCAAATTCGCACATTTGTCAAATTCTGCACCAAATTTAAGTAAAATCAGATTTTCAAACTTTCACGAATAATTAGAAAAACGAGCCATTTCTACTAGATAGGGAAAACGGATCAAGTGTCTGTTTACTACTGTGAAAATTTTACGAAGATTGAAACGTTTCTCGAATGCCATAGCAAATGACGCAGTCCAGAAAGCGACACTTTTGATGAAAACGAATATTCTAAATAAGAACGCATTTTTTACCAGCGACAATAGTGTGTGTGTGTGTGTGTGTGTGTGTGTGTGTGTGTGTGTGTGTGTGTGTGTATGTGTGTGTGTGTGTGTGTGTGTATGTGTGTGTGTGTGTGTGTGTGTGTGTGTGTGTGTGTGTGTGTGTATATGTGTATGTATGCGTGTGTGTGTGTGTGAAAGAAAGCGACACTTTTAGCAGTGCCGTGCCACTGCTCCAACTTTATACTATTTTTCTCGGTACGGTATCGAAGTGCTTGGCTGGATTCACACTCGTGAAAAGTTTACTTCTAGCGTAGGCCAAAACCCCATGTTGAAATTCTTGTCGCAGAAATAAATCCAGACATTCGAATTAAGACTTTATGTTTCTTTTAGTTTCAGTGAAGGTGGAAAATTCGTTTCCGCGGCACAAATTGCTCTTAATCGATTGTTTCTCCGAAAATATCGAGATATGCAGTCTAATTGCGTTTAAAAAGTTATTGTTTGAGTAAAACTCACGAATTATGTACCGACGGATTTTTTTGCATTGAAGTTGGCAACAAACTTTGCACCAAATCGTGTGAATCTTTTGCACCAAATTTTGCGCCAAATCAGTCATGTTTTTGCATCAAATTTTAACTGCTGTACAGAATGTAATTAAATAAAATTTAAAATCAGCTTCGATTAACCTATCTCTTTACTTGTGAAGTTGTCTTACTTGATTGATTTTAGCTCACAGGAAAGAGCTTTTTAAGCCAAAATGACCTAATGTTAAAATATCGCAAAATATATGCTAATCCATAGTTTCTGGCTAATTTCAAGCAATCAACGGGAAATTTTTAATTTACGTCCACTTTAAGCTTTTATTTTGCTGAAGTTTAGACCAGACTGCACGTGGGGGTTTGAGGGGTCTAGAGCATAGGTGGGCGGCATTAAAATTCTAGAGGGGTGCAAGATTTTTTCAAAGGTCAAAAAATGGCCTTAAAAATGGTGGTATGGCGAAAAAACAGCATTTTTTCAACGTTTCTCATCGAGCACTATCTAGTAGCATCAAAAAATTCAGTGAAAAAACAAAAATTTCAAAAATTTAATCTGGAAGGAGTATTTCGGTTGCTGTGGGTATTTTAGTTTCTGGGGGTGCATACGCCCCAAACCCCACGCCCAGGTATGGTCTAGAGCACACCTGGGCGTGGGGGGGGATTTGGGGGGTATGCCCCCCAAACAAAATACCCCCCGAAATCAAAATACCCCCCCCCAGAATTCAATTTTTGAAAATTTTTTTCGTTTTTTTCGCAATTTTTTGATGCCAATGGATAGTGCTTGATGAAAACGTCGAAAAATGGTGTTTTTATCGCCATACCACCATTTTTAAGGCCATTTTTCACCTTCAAAAATCTTGCACCCCCCCCCCCAAATTTTCTTGCTGCCCACGTATGGTCTAAAGACCCCCATCATAATGGAAACATTTGAAATTTTCTCCGGAAAATAAGGCAAATTGAAGGCCAAAATGTATGAAACTTGAAAATTGTTTTCAAAAATGCTTCAAATTGATCGGAAACTGTGTAATAATGTAGTATTAACGCTATTTAGTGCGTATACCAGTTTTTTAGGTCATTTTGGCACCAAAAAGCTCATTTCATGACACCCCAGCCCCGGACAGGCTGACCCCCCAGCTCGGCTATGCTGTGCATGGTTGCGCCATCCAGCTTTTCCCCCATGTGCATGTCTGATCGTGAGGGATTGAATTTACACGACAACATGATCTACAGAATTTTTAACTAACCAAGTTTTTAATGTCCTCTATTTCTATTGCACTTTGAATTAATCTATACGTTTTTCCTGTTCCTTTATTATGATTTTTAAATTTGTATCCCATTCTCAGTTAAGTATTACTCTGAAATTGTAACAAATGTATGAACAGAAGCTGTAGCCTTAAAAATGGTAGTATGGCGAAAAACACCATTTTTCAATGTTTCTCATCGAGCACTATCCATTGGCATCAAAAAATTGCGAAAAAAACAAAAAAATCAAAATTGAAATCTGTGGGTATCTTGGTTTTTTTTTGGGGGGAGTATTTTGGTTTCGGGGGGTAAAGAACATGAGACGTAGCTCATTAGAAAGAACAATAAATTTTCTAGCTATTCAGTGGAAAACATTGAAAATACATCAGAAAAATTGAAAATAATTCCTGAGAACATCAAAAGTTATAGTATGACAGCCTTCCTGGCGGCCATGTTGAAAAACTGGAATTCTTTACTAGACAAATAGGGTATCATTCGAAAGAGCTTTTTTGGGCTTTTTAAAATGTGCTTAGACATTCCTGGCGGTCATATTGAAAAAAAGACTTCCTGGCGGCCATAATGAAAAACTGGAACGCCCAGGATGGTCGAAACCTCTTATATCAGAATTTTCAGATTCGAATCACGCCGTTTTCACACAAACTGAAAAAATTGGTGCATCATTCATCGAGCTTTCATAAAAAGTAATACAAATTATATTATACCACACAATAACAGTATCGCCGCGGGCCAAAGCAAGTATATACCTCTTCACCATCGAATAATGCTGTTGAGTGAAACGGCTATTTTTGAGAATAACACAAGAACTACTTGATGGATTTCAATGAAATGAAGTGTTCTAGGTAGATAATTTTAAAATGAAATTTGTTGCCAAAAAAGTTATGCTAGATTATGTCTACAGTATGCTAGGATCTAAAAAGTACTCCAACTTTGCATGGTCATTACAATATACAGGTTTTGTTTCATATTTTGAAAAACAGCAAAATAGTTAGATATTTTTGTGTTTTAAATTTAAATTCTTTTTGTTTTTCGTGTTTCTGAATAGTCTGTCCTGCAATATAAATTTAATTTTGTTTTCGATATGGCTCCCCATAAGGTGTACGCTTTACTAGCGCTACTTTCATATTTTTCAATGTCTAAGCACATTTTAAAAAGCCCAAAAAAGCTTTTCGAATGATGATACCCTATTTGTCTGATTTAGTAAAGAATTCCAGTTTTTTCAATATGGCCGCCAGAAAGGCTGTCATACTGTAGCTTTTGATGTTTTCAGGAATTATTTTCATAGTTTCTGATGTATGTATTTCAATTTTTTCCACTGAATTACTAGAAAATATATTGTTCTTTCTAATGAGCTACGTCTCATGTTCATACATGCACAGCATGAGAATTCTGGTGGAATGTGAGATTATAAATTGCCTTTTTTCCAAAATGGTTGGTACGCGTCAAAAACATCGTTTTTCAGCGTTTGCGACGATGCTTCTATTTTCCTAGAGCATAAAAAACATAAAAAATTTCGAAAAAAAAATCAAAAAAGTCGGAACAAATTGAACAAAATATATTCAAAACATGAGTGATAATGGCGCGAAGCGCCGAAAATTTCGCACTTTTGAGCGAATAGATGGCTAAAAATGCTTAAAAGAAGCATATTTTCGACAAACTTCTAGAAAATTTATAGGAACTTTCTTAAAATCGCTAATTCTGGGGTAGGTGAAAAAATAGGGGAGGGGTGAAAATTTTTCTCGGGGGTGAAAACCCCCCAAGATCATGTGTGCTCATGTTCTGAATCTTTTCTAGTTCATTCAAGAAAGTTTAAAAACCTCAATATTATTCATTGCATATTGAAAACGACGTGGTGGAAAGTTTACTAATAATTTCAAATAAACTTGTCTTGAACTCGATTTTCTCTGCGAATCGCCAAGCGTACGGTTTGCGAAGTCTAAATTTTTCAATTTTCGCTGTTCCCGCAGAATTTTTTGTTTCACGGAAAATAAGCTGAAATGTATGATATTTACGCGCTTTCCTGCCATTTTTGACCGTAGGCATAAATTTTTTGGTCATAAATAGATTTTGAGCCAAATGTCGTTCACTTCCACTCTCGAGTTTTTGAGAGGTTTTTTTCTACTTTCTACTTGAGAAAAGTGTTATTTTTGCATGTAAACCCAGCGAATTTAAAGAAAACAATCATGACAATTACTTTTGGTGCTACTGCTTACCCTCTGAAATTTTCTAGCTATGTATGTATGAGGCTAAATCAAATATCTGTCTGAATTATTATCCCACTTTCTGCGGCGCCTTATTAATACAGAAGCAGATGTAGTTTTAATTTCAATATCAACGCAACTTTTAGAGCAACTGCTACGACTTGGCCTTGCAAGCGAAGTTTGTCAGACTCTAGAAAAGTTATCAATTAAGTGAAATAATTATAAGAAACGCAGAGTACTTATATATGTATGGAACGAATGTGTAAAATTGTATATAAAAATGAAGGGCAGGGCCTATGGAAGTTTGCTTGCGAGTGTGCACGTCGGATTTTGGCTAAAGATCACGAAACTGAGTGATCTTGTTCATGACATATGTACAGGGTGGCTAAAAACGAACGCATATCAGTCCTTTTAACTTCTCTGACACTTTTTGATGCAATTTCCTGTATTCGAGACCTATGACCTTGTAACTACTTTGAAAAGTTCTATATTTGTTGTTTTAGCTGTTTTTACTTTACAATAGGTTAAGAAGAAGTCGTTTTTCTGGCATTTTAATTCTTTGAAAGGGCATAACTTCTTAGCAAGGAAGGCAAAGATAGCCGTACCTGGGGTGCGGAACTGTGCGGCCGCACAGGGCCGCTAAAATTATGGGCCGCTAAAAAAGTTGTAGTACATGCCGTATAGAATTCATTTTTTGGCGGCCCTCTTACAATAATTCGATACATACGTTCAAAAGGATCGATTTTTTCGACGTTCTAATGCAAACCCAGTCAGTTAAAAATCTTTACTTGCATTTTTAAGAGAACGTTGACTGAGCTATACTTGTATTCATTTTTCAGACATATTGTTGATTTTTCTGTTGCAATAATGTGTGTTCAGAAAATTGAGTTCGAAAAGGCTAAAAGTCAAATTTTCCGGCGCTTTGCACCGAGCCATGGATCAAATGGATTCAAAAGCTTGTATCAGCTGAAATAATCTAGCACTTCACATCACTAGTAATTTAATGCACTATTTGTTCATTGAATGAAAGTGCGCATGCTTGTTAAGCATAAAACTAAAAGTGCGAAAACTCATTTTGTACCAGTTTGTATATTCTTTGCTTTTTCTCTTTCTTTACAAGGACACAATCCTATTTTAAATGAAAGAAATGGCCAAATTTTCTTATGTTTTGGTGCATTTCCTGTTTTCTGACTGCATCTTCTTAATAAGAAAGTCACAAATGGGCCTGAAAAGGGAAAGAACAAAAACTTCAATTTATACATTTTTCTATATCTTATTGGCAGCGACCCGTTGCTGCGCTATGTAATTAGCAGAGGTCGAAAAACGCATTTCAGCTCAGAAGTTTTGTGAGATCTAAGAGTTGATCAATTTTGACTGCTTTTGGGCTTTATTCAGGGCCGAAAATTCGGCCGTTTTTGCGAAAATTTTAACGTTATTATTTGACATTAAAATGCTTTTTTACAAAATTTGTAGGGACTGTGTTCCGGACCCCGCAGGGAACGCTTGACCGCGCCACCTAAGACCCCCGCAGCATATGTGGGCAGCAACAAAATCCCGGGAGGGTAGGTGCAAGGTTTTTCTAGAGGTCGAAAAATGGTCTTAAAAATGATGGTATGGCTAAGGAAATACCGTTTTCAAGGTTTCTCATTGAGCACTACCCACGAATACCAGCTTTAAAAACATGGGAAGATGATGAATCGCTCAAGTCATGCACATGGACCAGACATGTACACTGAGCTAAAAGTTCTTGCTCGATCAAGTCCAAATGAATTAACTTCGCCACTAGCTACTCTTAAATATCTTTCAAATGACTTCCAGGATGTTTTCCCGAACCTTATAATTGATTTCAGAATTTTACTTAAAATACCTATTGCTGTGGCTCAGCAGAACGTTCCTTCTCGGAACTGAAATTAATAAAGACATATTTGTGGTCAACTATGACTGATTCTCGTCTAAGTGCACTAGCGATTATTTCAATTGAAAAGGATTTATCACCTTCGTTAGATTTTTTCAATTGATTGACCAGCTTGCCGCTCAGAAAGCTAGGCAAATTATTTTGTAATAAAGCACGTCATCATTCACGAAATAGGTAAATTATTTGAGAAAAAAACATACGATACCTACTAAAAATAATATATTTTGTTAGTAAATTTACAGTAAGATGCTAACTGCGATCATATAGGTACATATGTAAAGGATATACATAAGTGATAATTATGATGCCTATATTACCAGTTTTAAAAATTATGGGGGCCGCCAAAATAAGTTACGCCCAGGGCCGCTAAACCTCTAAGCACGGCCCTGAAGGCAAATTAAATGCGGCGCGTTTTTAATGCAAAAACGATTTTTTTTTACTATTTATTCATTTTTGTATTGATTGGTTCAAGTCTGTGCGACATAACTGCTTTTTTATCATGGGTTGCAAAGTTCATAGTTCAAAAATTTTTAATTTGCAAGCCATTCGCAAAACATGCAACTTTTGTTTACAAATCAATTATTTTGCAGCAACCTGCGATTTCATAAAATAAATTACAAGTTGAGTAACAGCTAAATGAAAGGACTTTAGTATTGATAAATTGTCGTTAGAATTGTAAAGTTACAGGGCAAGAAAGGACTAATAATGTTTCTGGCAGATAGTTTCAAGACTCAAAAAACGACTTTTGTTAAATTGCGTGTATCATTGGAACAACACATTTTATAACAAATATCCTACAATCTTCATACGAGAATAATATGGGTCCCAATTAAACAAAGCGCATCTAATTAGCTTTTGTTCTTAAGAAGTTATGATTTCGCAAAGATTCGTAGTATTTTGTACATTCAATCTGCACTAGAAAAAACGACCTCTGTTTAACCTACATATAGTCAGCATCATGAAACCGTCTGCATGGATCACAATTCTCAAGGCAACGTAAATCGACTACAAAAGTGGTTTAAACTGAAACACAAATCACGATACTGTGCATAGCAATTAGTAAGCATTTGACGTTTTACTATGCAAAATTGTATTACAGTAGGCTGCCTAAAAACCACTTTTGTTACTGCTCGCTAGATCGCTGTAAATTGATTTCCACGCACAAGGTTTCGTGAAATAGATTATAGTGTTAAGTAACAACAACTAAAACAGCATTACGAATTTACGAATTTGTTGCAGAGGTCGTAGGCACACGTGGGCGTAGGAGGTTTGGTGGTATGCGCACCCCCCAGAAGTTCGATAACCCTCACATAACAGCCAATCGATAGTGCTTGATGAGAAACGTTGAAAAATGATATTTTTTCGCCATACCACTATTTTAAGACCATTTTTTGAGCTTTGAAAAATCTTGCATGCCCCTCAGAATCTCGATGCTGCCAACCTACGGTCGTAGGCTCTTAAAGAAAGCAAACCGCCTTAAAATCAGTTAAGTATCACAGAAGTTATTTGGATCGAAGTACGGTTCTTTTTTTTGTGCCACCTTGTATAAGCAAATTAATATGCAGGTGAAACAACACCGATTCGTAGTGACGAACCGACAATTTTTGTTGGCTATTGGACACTACATATGTTCTTAAACAGTTTTTGGTCAATTTAAGCACGTTTGAAGAAATTTTTCGATTTTCATCCGTTTTTGGTCTTCATTTTGCCTCATTTTCCCTAGAAAATTTCACATGTTTCTATTCTGGGGTCCTAGACCCCAATCATAGGTGGGCGGCACCAAAGCTCTGGGGGGTGCAAGATTTTTTCAAAGGTCAAACAATGGCCTCAAAAATGGTAGTATGGCGAAGAAAACATTATTTTCAACGTTTTCCATCGAGCAATTTCCATTGGCATCCAAAAATTGCGAAAAAAATTTCAAAAATCGATTTCTGTGGGTGGGGTATTTCGCTTTCTGGGAGGGTATTTTGGTTTCTGGGGGGTGCATACCCCAAACCCTCCCCCCACGCCCAGAGTATGACCCCAACTCCCACCCATCCTTCCCAACGTGCATGTCTGGATCATACCGGCTGATGCAAGAATTTAGATGATCAACAGAGGACCCTTATTCAGAGTTTGACGAACGGAATGATGTATCCTGTACTAATGTGTAAGAAATTTGTCTTCATTTAACTTTTGGGGCTTTAGTTACCTTGGAGTTGTCTTAGCGCGCTCAAACGAGTTTGCTGATTAAGTACTTGAAGTATGTACGGATAACTAAACCGACAGCACGCCGTCGGGGAAGATACCCAACACACAACAACTACCAAAGCAACGAACCCCAATAAGTAGCTTCGGGGCTTACCTAAGTACCTTTGCTACAACTAGCGCTGGATAGGAAACTGCGGCAATTCACCTACACTTTTCCAATTATGGGAAGGGAAATCCGACCGCGGTTCCTAACACAGGAGTAATTAGATAACCCCGGTATTCGCCCTAGGTCCTTGGACCTTTTTAGACCAAAAGAATAATTTTCGCGAGAAGAATTGAAAAGGTTTCGCACCAGATTACCTATGGCGAAACTACTTTTGACATTCCGGTTCCAATAGCACTCTGTACTTAAATCACAACAACAAAGAGCTCTTATCCGGGCTGTCATCCACTATAAAAATTATGTAATAATTTTTATAGGTTTTTGGTTCGAAAAAGGAATTATGAATTTTGAACGAAATGATAAATAAAAGGTTTTACCCAATAGAATCCGGCAATTATTTAAGTCGAGGCCGGCCAATTCCCAATCCTTAACTGCCTGCGGTATAATGCACCTCTAGACAGCTAATTTTCTAGCTTTTACCAAATCAAACCAATATGTACAGGCAATGGCGCGGATATAGTCGGAAACGACACGCCGAAAAACGCAAAGGCTAATCTGCCACCAACTCGCACTAATCAGACTAATAATCGTAGGGGGAATGGCCTACAGTAATATAAGAAGAAAATATTGTATAATGTGTTTATAACAAAAATGGGTGCTGCTTGCACATAGATTTTTCGGGTCTCCACACAGGCTCAACGTGAATAGCGGTCATGTCGCCTATGTTTTAATTATAAAAATTGATAGGGGACTTGTAGGGGGTTCCACAGTAAAAGGTCGCATCTTTGTAACCCTCGCGACACATAGCGACAAGAGTCCAACCAATTGACACTGCGTGGTCGGAATGCCTCCGCATGTCGTACTATCGATGATCTGAAAATATGGCTGGATCGCCAAAGTGGAAACAACAGACCGGATGGTCGGAATTGGCGCACTAAGGTGCGCAAAGGCCGTACAAGTAACGGCACGTGTAGATACACTATCTACATTCACGTAGCATATTCAATTGTAGTTACGCAATATGCATGCAGTCATTTGCACATCAGTGGCGGAGAGTAGAGAATGTTATGCACGGGTGTTTTATACGTGTAGGCGGGAGTGAAGGGCTGGCTGGACCCCCAGAATACAAGACACTATCAAGGTCCAAAACAACCTCTCCAGAATTTGGAACACCCTGTGAGAATTGGATTTCCAAAAAAAAATGATTTTGTTAATTCGACGGATAAATGTCGAAAAATTATATTTTTCTGTCCTTATTATCAATTTTTCGGTCCGTTTGAAGTAGTAGGAAATTTTGATTGGGCCATTTTTAAACTTAGAAAAATTTTGGACCTCCAAAGCCTTCCCAGAATTTATGCTTTGCCCATTTGCAAACTTTTCTCGAAAAAAAACCAAAAATATTCCCGCAAATCCGTTTGTGGTGTGCGGAAAAGCGTTTTTGTTGTCATTCGGTGGGACCACTTGCACCGACTAGGAATTCAGTAGTTCAGGGCCCTGTTGCAGATGTCTAGGACCCTAGGAGCTAGTCGGAGTAAACTGTACTCAGGCTAAGAGTTTCCTCCTAACTCGGGTCACAAATGTTGCTTCTTAAGTTCTAGGAGTGAATTAAGGAACGATTGACGTTTTAATTCCTAACTCCAAGATGAGTAAAGACCTAGGAGCTTATAGGAGAAGTTTAGGAGTTAAAAAATCTAGGATTAAGAGTACACGATACAGTTAATCGGTCGTATGCTTAGTCTATTGTCTCGTAATTTCGCTGACAGTTTTTCGAGTCTTCGCAGTTTATTTGATTGTTCGACCAAATGCTTTGCTCTTAAGTTTTTCACGTCACAAACGGGACCATTCACTGAAATTATCAGTATCGAAATTAATCCGGGCGTAACTAAGAGCTTTCTGCATACATTAAAATCATTTGCATCATCCCTGAAACTAAACATTGCGATGAATTTACAAGGCAAATGACTTTTAATAGATGCAAATGCATCCTATAAAATTGTACATCTGCAATCCTATTTTTATGTCTACACAATGATTTTTTACTCTTAGCTTTGCTCTAAAACCTACTCTCACACTCGTAACCTGGGAATAAGTTACTTCTGAAATCTGCAACCCGATTTACTCCTAAGTCCTATAAAGAGCTATCAGCGATCGGGCCCAGGAATTCAGGAATTTAGAAGTATCCTTTTCATGACATTTGTCTTGCACCAAAAACTCCCAGATAAGTTCATGTTCCATCCAGTTCACAAATTCAGAAGTCGCTTTAGGAGTTCATGAGTGCGTTAAACAAACATTTATTTTTTTTAAAGCAGTTATCTGAATCATCGCTTTTGAATATCCGTTTCTAATTTATGACATTATTTTTAATTTTTATTAGCACTGTTGATCCATGTGGCCTTTGAATATATCCGACTTGCCGCATAATTTCACGCGAAATATAATTGCCCTTAAGGGTTAAAAACTTTTCTATTAAACTTTTATGTTCTAATTTGTGGTCGCAATCCATGTAATTGTAATACTGATCCATAGTTTCGCGACTTATTTTAAAGGTTTCGCTAAAATTATAATAAGTCAGACTTTAGCGAAAAGTCGCTTTTTTATGGTTCATTAATATTATTTTCTCTACTACATACGTCAAATTACATTAGAATTAAGAACGAAATTTGAAAAATTTGTAAAAGCTTTTTCGGCTCCTAGAAAAAATACACAATGATGCTCTTATTATACTGAACTACTGAACTCCTAGATTTTTTGTTGCAGGCTTCTCTCTTCTAGAAATAAACTACGGACTCATAGAAAAGCCAAATTTACTCCTTTAAAATTTTAACGGTCTTTGGGTTAATGCAAGGTAATTCCTGAACTCCTAAACAAATAATTAGCGAATCCAGTTCTTTGAAAAGGTAATAATAAGAACGCTGGCTTTCCATCCTGAAGTCTATTGTTAAATTTGCTCTGCAATTTTCGCGAATCGCTCGTCTTCGATCTATATTTAAGAATCCAATGTAACGAATCATGCAAAAACATGTGCGTTTACTAATTTTTATCTCGGCAACGATTGGGTATTGGAACAACAGCTGCGTGTTTTTTATCGTGTTTGTTAGAAGGTTCAATTTATTTTTCTTCTTATGGCCATACATGGGTAGAACCGAAATTCTAGGCGGTTTGGGTTATATGCAAAAATTTTCAAAGCTCAAAAAAGGTTGAATTCGTTAGAGCGAAAAACAAAATAATTTTAACCCTTTTCATCGAGCCATTGGTATTAAAAAATCGCAGGAAAACTAAAAATTAAAAAAAAAATTCTATAGGTCTTTGAAATTTTGGTTGGGGCCTTTTGAATCCTGTGGGGGTCCATCAGACCCAATGCACATATGTCGTTATGCCTTCTGAAGTCCTAGTTTCTGTTTATGCGAGTTTCTAATTTATTACGTTTACTTTTTGTCTTTTATTCCTCTTTCTCTCCTCTCTTAAGATTTTAAATTTTTTATACTTTTTGTCCTTTTTTCTTTCTTGCTTTTTAAAACTTTCTCTGATACTCGATCCTATAAATTCAGAATCAATTATTTCCAGCCGTCCATTTGCCTGAATTTTCATAAATTTTTGGGCACTTCACACCGATTTTATGCTCAGAATGAATTAATTTAGACCTTTCGTTTTTCTCGTGAAATTTCCGAGAATTTCCAATTTTTTTGTTAAATTCTTGCACCGAAAATAATTCCGAATAAAGTTAGTCACCGGAGAAAAACGTTAGTTGGAACGTGAAAGCGGATTTTTAGAACTATAAGTTATTTTTATATAGTCTATTCCATTCCAAATGGCCCATTTTTTGCTGAAGTCTTATTACTGTAATATATCTCGTAACAGCTGGTTGCTTTAAACTCTTCTTGTTGATGTTTAATATGCTCTGCTTAACATGTGGCGCCTCTAAAGGACTGCTGCAACAACCCAACCCGTAAAATATTCTGCTACAGTAATAGGCCGTAAAGCAAAAAATGGGTCGTTTGGAATGGAACAGACTATAGCTATTAATTATAATTTTATTTTTTCGCCATTTGGAGGGAAAAGTTGGGTTACGCACACGCCTGATCGGCACTGTTTCACATATCTTCTTGCATTAATTCTTAGAATTTTCAACGAAAGTGAGCCGAGGATCAGATCAATGCTATAATCGCAATCTGTCAGCCTATTGTCGGAGAAAGTTTTAAAATTTGTGACCGAAGTTGTGTGAAAGGAAGTTGCGTGAAAGAGACTATATATAATAAAAGGATTTTTCAACTTCCGTTTGCATTATATACATAACGTATGACGCATTTTTCTGCAGCTGCAAAACATAAAACGTGCGCAATTACGAAAATAAATCGGTAGAATGGAACAAAAAAGAATCGGGTTTGACTGTATTGAACGGGCTGCAAGGTTACGATTATTCGCAAGCGCTATCCCGTCACTGTCACGACGCGGGGGCTTTTGCCTGCTGCGTTTCCGCCCTGGGCCGATATCACCCCTCATTAAACAACCTGGCCAGCCGGGACTCCTCCCGGGCAGCCATATTGACGCCGAGCTTGACGCGGACGCTCGGTCAACATAAAAGCTGACCCGCAGGGCTCCCGCACGCAAGCCATCCACCGATTCCGGCCTCCTTGTAGCTAGATTACAGGCACCCGCCGCGGTGCCCGGCCAATATCAACTTGTATAAATTCACACTATAATACATTTATTTCACGTAAAAGGCTTACATAGTCTCCCGGCATCTCTAACTTCTTGGCTATAACGCCGTCCTTCGTACAACAGTGTTTCGTGCCACATTTTGGCAGTGACATGTAGAGAACCGTGAAGCAGCCATGTTGCCATAAACCTGCGGATCATTTTCTTTCGTCCTGCTGTAATTGCTCATATGGCTTTTCGATAAACGAACGGATTCGGGTGGCCTTATATCAATAGGAGATTGAGTAATCAATGAATGAAATTTCAGAAAAGGTAGGCACATAAAGTATGTTTCACATAAGTTTGTGCATATATTTTAAAAATTTTTATCGACATCAGGCTGGAATCTTACGATAATTATATGTAAGAACAATGCAATAATCGCAATCTGTCAGCTTATTGTGGATTTTATCTTGCGCATGATTTCGTTCTGGAACCGAGTGTCCTTATTATAGTCTGTTTCACATAAGTTTTGACATGAATTTTAATAATTTTTGAAAGTAAGCCGACGGATTACGATAATTGTATATTAAATCAATGCTATAATCGCAGTCTTTCGGCTTATTGTCGGATATAGTTTGTAAAATTTATGCTCAAACTTGTGTTGAAACAGACAATTGGTACCTACCTACTGTATATGCATATACATATGTATGTATGTGCATATGTACATACATACATATATACCTACTTATAGTACGAAACAGCCTAATTTAGCGCCGCCAGATTCGCAGCACGACAGTGACATTCGTTTCTTGCGCCAAGTTA
The DNA here is from genome assembly GCA_036768485.1 of Mermis nigrescens. Taxonomy (NCBI): domain Eukaryota; kingdom Metazoa; phylum Nematoda; class Enoplea; order Mermithida; family Mermithidae; genus Mermis; species Mermis nigrescens. The sequence continues at coordinate 297,232 of JAVLUZ010000153.1, read as the reverse complement.
AAAAATGATAAACTTAATTTCAGTCTCATAAGTAGTGGGTGGTAAACTTGAAACTGTTAAATTAGGCCTTCTTATTGTTGATTACCTACCGTTGAACTGAGTATCTATCAGGGCAAAGAGGTGGCGAAGTGGTGAACTTGTTATAGTCTATTTCATTTATTCGAGAGCTTTTTAGTCAATTTTTAAAGGCTACAGAAAGCGAAACAAGACGGATTACTGTAATTCGTCAGATCAGCTCAGTGAGGGCGAGTGGCTGGAATTCTTCAATTTTTAATGCACTAATCCACCCACATAAATTAAATTTAAGCATTTAATCAGTGCTATAACATACAAGAGTAAGTGTGCTAAATAAAAAGATACCGGCTGGAGTCGAACCTGGGTTGCTTTGACGACAAGCAGACGTTTTGACACTGTGCTATGCGGGAGTTCGCAGCGTTTCTTATTATTTTAGTTTATTGTGTTTAAAGTGTCCACTCAGGATAAGCTGAATACGCGATTTTTATCTGTAATTTGATTGATCTGCTGGAAGACGAAAATAAATTATGTCGCGAAAATGTTATCGAAAACCCCATCTTTGCTACGATCTGGCGACCTACAGTAAATAAGAAAGAAAGGGGTTACTGTAGCCTCCGAAAACATTTACTGAATAAGCTGTCGGATCGGATAAATGAAACAGACTATAGGTATCAAAAATGCATGTGAAACTAGATAAACCATATACAGTATATTGAACGTGTTACTGTTATTAAATATCCGGTATAGTGTTGCCAGGTTGAAACTCTCAATGCCATTTTGGCACTTTTTCACTGAGGTCCAGCAGGTTTATGGAATTTTTTTGTGGCTCATTTTTGAGATCAGCAGGTACATTTTAGTAAGTTTGCATTTTGATCCATTAGGTGACAAAAGTGCCTTTATCTAGTCTAACAAATAATTACTGTAGCTTCGTGGGCGTTGTGCGGTGCATTCAGAGGGTCGCCAAGTTCCTCCTATTTTGGGGCTTATTTGGAGCAGGCACGTAGCTCTGGGGGGGGGGGGGGTCCGGACCATACGTGGGCAGCAAGAAAATTCTGGGGGGGATGCAAGATTTTTGGAAGGTCAAAAAATGGCCATAAAAATGGTGGTATGGCGATAAAAACACCATTTTTCGACCGTTTCCTCATCAAGCACTATCCATTGTCATCAAAAAATTGCGAAAAAAACGAAAAAAAATTTTCAAAAATTGAATTCTGGGGGTATTTTGATTTCTGGGGGAGGGGGGGGTATTTTGGTTTCTGGGGGGGTGCATATTCCCCAAACCCCCCACGCCCAGGTGTGGTCCGGACCCCCCAAAGTTCAGAGAAATCCTAAAAATAGGACTTTTTAAATATTATTTTGTGCTATTTTTGGCCTTTTTGGGCTTAGTCCCCCAGAAATGGTGTTGGCCTTCCCAGAAAGAAAAAAATAGGACGGTCAGCTACATGCCTGATTTGAAGGCCGTTGGAGGCATTTTTGAGTGATTGAGGTCTTTTATGCCTATGCTTAACCATTGGTTGGTGGTTTTTTCAAGCAGTGTGAGCTTAAAATTAAGGGTTTTTGACAAGAGCACTTGGCAAGGCAACCCCCTGGGTGCATGCCAGGGTTCGCGAGGCTGGGTTTTTCGAATATGTTTTTTTTGGGTTTTTTTGTGGGTTTTTTTTGGGTGCAAAAATCAGAAAAAAGGTAAAATCCGGAACCGGAACCGGAACCAGACTCAGGACAATTGAGGAAAAATCAGGAACCGAAACCGGAACCAGACTCAGGACGAATGGGTAAAATCCGGATAATCAATCAGGACAATGAAAAGATCAGCACAATGTATTAGATATGTAGGGTCGGACTTGCCGGAACCGGACAATCATCCAGGACAATGACAAAATGAGGTTTATGTATTAGATATGTTTGGTCGGACTGGCCGGGACAGGACGAATTGGGTAAAATCCGGGCAATCAATCAGGACAATGACAAAATCAATACAATGGCGCTTGTGAACCCCGGTGGTGCTTGTGAACCCTGGTGACACTTGTGAACCCCGGTGGTGCTTGTGAACATCAGTGGCGCTCATGGACCTTAGTGGCGATTGTGAACCTCCATCAGGCCCCATTTGGACATCTCGCATAGATCCGGAACTACCTTACTCCCATTATATTGATTTTGTCATTGTTCTGATTGATATTCCGGTCCCGGCCAGTCCGACCTTACATATCTAATACAATATCCTTATCGATTGTCCGGATTTAACCCATTTGTCCTGAGTCCGGTCTCGGTTCCGGTTCCGGATTTTACTCATTGTCCTGAGTCTGGTTGCGGTTCCGGATTTTACCCATTTGTTTTGAGTCTGGTTCCGGTTACAGATTTTACCCATTTGTCCTGAGTCTCGTTCCGGTTTCGGTTTTGGATTTTACCCTCACCAAAAAATTAATCATTGGGTTTTGGGTTTCCTGGGTTTTTTGGGTTTTTATCCACAGGCTACCAATTTTTTTAAATAGACTGAAATAAATACCTACTGTAGGTGATTCAAATTGTGATTCCAATCTCTTTTTGTTTGCTTTATGATGCTCCTTTGCTAGTTAAGACTAGTTAAGGCAAACTAAGTTCAGTCTGGTCAACACAATGGCCATACTCAAAAATATCAGCCCCTAGCTTACAATTGCCATTATTTCTAAACATACTTGCAAGTGTGCAATTTAATTGTATAGGAAAATGGTTACGAGCCTGATATGGCATCCCTATTTCCTAATATTTTTTGAGAGCCAGTGCATTTTCTGAGTAAAATCTGGTAATATCCGAACATAGAAGAGAAAGATATATATATATATATATATATATATATATATATATATATATATATATATATATATATATATATATATATATATATATATATATATATATATATGTGGCAGTCGCCATGAACGATCGATTTTGTTGTTGTATTTCAATGTTAGCTGAATAAAGTTGTTGCTCTTTGTTTGTTTCGTGTCTTGCAGCTGTTGGAAGTATTCCCAGCTACTGTATGTAGCTCTAGTTGCCATTTAAATAAAAAAACCCAATAAAACCCGAATAAAACCCGAATAAAATAAAAAAAACACAAAAAACAAAAATCCAGAAGAAAACAAAAAAAAAACAATCAAAAAACCCAAAATTCAAAATTTTCAAATCTGGGTTTTTCCCATCCCTGGCGCGTGCCTTGCGTTGCATATTTATTTGGCATTCCTTTCCGTACCTAATCCGTGCCATTCCATTTTCTTAAAATTTACAGTCGTTATTCTGGGGCAGTGTTTCATGCTGATTATGAATCCAGCACCTATTGTCCCTTTTGAGCATAATATTGGATGAAATACTCCTTACTTGTTGCCGTTTTTGTAAAAAATGCAAAAAACTTCCGAAAATCGCATTTCTGGGTAATTTAGCATGCTGATCACGAATTCAGCATTGATTTTCCGTTTTGTGCAAAATTTTAATCGAAACTCTTTGTCATTTTCATACAAAGACTGCCAGAAATTGTGCCAATTTTCATAAAAATCCATCTTCATCCAGAAAATAGCAAATCTGGGATTTTCTCTCAAAATTTTACTGAAACGAAAACAATCACCGATTTCCCACATTTTGAGTTTTTTGTGAACTAAAATTTTGAGATGTGGAAAAAATTCTGGGCTTGGCTTGGTTCAAATTGTGGAAAATATTTGTAATGCAAAAATGCGTTCTAGAATGGTGAAATTCCAAGATTGTCTCTTATTGATGCTTAAGCCGCGCGCGGATTCAAGCATTTTTATCAACAAATTGCTCTAGAACTTCATTACGATTGAAAATACTCCTCATCTGCTGCACGGATCTGGACAAGTTTTGTTGTGCAAAAATGCATTTTAGAGGTAAAATTTCAAAAATTTCCCGGCGCTAAGGTTGGACAGATTTAATTTTATTACTTGCTATTATTGTCTAGGCCATGCTAAGCCGATTGCAGCCTTTTTTATTGCAAAAATTCCTTTTGACCGTTTGCGGTAGAAATTGAGCGAATTTTGCTGATTGTAATGCTCAGTGAATCGTTTTAAAATGTGTTTGCTTTGATCGAATGTCTTTTTGCTCGTTATCCTGCTCAATAAACCACTTTAAACTGTTTTTGCTTTAATCGGGTGATCCGCTCAATAAATTACCGCACATGCTCTAATTAAGTGAGTTTGGTCATAATCGTGAATGAATAAATTGTTTTACACTGCGTTTTGTTCTGAAACGTAGTCAATACTGGCTCTACAATCAGAAAAACTTCTTGAATGTCACCTGAACAGGTTCTGTAATGTCAAAAATGTACCTTGGAAGTCGGAATTTTTCCGGTAATTTTTCGGTCAAAAGTCGTACTTTTTGGCAATTTTAGGGAAAATTTTGGCACTTTTTAAAATTTCGACCTGGCAACACTGATCCGATAACAAAATCAGCGGTTCAAGCCAAACCACGCGAGCCAATCGTTTGCTAAATAAAGAGAAAGCATGGCTCAGCTTTTAAATAATTCGTATTTGCGTTTGAAATAGTCAGCCATGAAGTTTGGTTTGCCATTTTGGAATTCAAGCTGAGCTTTAAGTTTTCTTCATCCTTTTAGTTGCGTCGCGTAAATATTCAAGCACAGTTTTTATTTTATTGTCTGAGTGATGACTGTATTGTCTTTTTCCTCACTTTCCAGCATTGTGCTTTCCGATGTAAAGTATGTGTTGTGTCAAGATAGAACCTAAGCAGTAGAATGTCTCTTCTTATTTATGTGATCAATTTACACATATCTTCCTATGTAAATGTATTAATTTCATGAACCATTTAAAACTATATATTAAGGTCGAAAATACTGTAAAACCGGCTTAACTGTATTGTGATGCAAAAGAACTGTATGTTGTTTGTAAGTATCGCGTTTTTGCTGAACGTTCAAGCATGACATGCAGAGAAAAGCGGCGACTGAAAAGAGAAAGCGAATGCGAATATAAGCGGAAGATATGTAAATGGTAGATGTATTGACTCTAAAAAAGGGATTTAAAGGAAATTCCAGACAATGCTAAAGTTGATTTAAGCGATATAAAAGCCAAAGAGTGGCTGGGAGTCCAAACTTAAATGGATCTGACAACGCAAAATAAACAGGAATTCACTTAACATTATCTATCAATCAGCATTGGGAGCATATATGCACGTAGGGAGGGGAGAGGATATTACTCCACTGAAGGGTCAGCTGAACAGGTACTGTTCGACGATTTTGAGCTGTTGGAACGTTTTTTGCATCATTTTTGCACCCAAGAAGAGCCCAAAATTGATAAAGTTTTGCATTTTTCAGTGTTAAAAGTGATACAATGCAGTCGATGGACTAAAAATGCATTGCATATTAGAGATTACCACGTTACAACGTTTTATAGGCTATTTCGACCATATTGATCGTTAAAACAGCAAAAACTCGTGAACATTAAATTTACTCTTCTTGATTTTTGGGATTTCTCTTCCACTTGCCGACCCTGACCATGTGCAAGTATGATTGGGAGGTGTGATAAAGTATTAAAATGGTGGAACACATAGCATGCAACAAATTCCTTTCAGTGTAGCAGAATGCGCATAATGAAATTGATACAATAAGCGGTAAGACCAAAAGAGCTGCAGAAAGTACAGCGGATGTGGGAGGTAAAAAGAGGTCAGAAAGGCGAAGGTTCTATCAAATCAACACACATATAATATAAGCGGATCTCATGAAAAATATATCACTGGCTTAAGTAAGCAAAACTGATCTCATCAGACCTGTCTGGATTAAGCTTCACTTTAATCCCCTCCCTGCTAGACCGCATGACTACAAAAACTATAAAATTCGGATTAGAGCGGCGGCGAAATTGCTTAACCCTTGTTGCTGAAGCCAGATGAGCGGCTCAGCCTTTGCTGCTGATGCCAACTGTGCATGACTCAGCCTTGCAGCTGACGCCAAATGCGTGGCTCAGCCTCTGTTGCTAATGCCAAGAGAGCGGCTAATCTTTAGCTGCTGATCCCCGAGCCTGTGGCTCAGCTTCTCTTGAGCTGACGCTATAATTACACATTCAGCAATCAGTCTCAACCTGATGCCCTGAATTCCAATAGGAAGACTCAGTGTCTTTTGTGTCGACATCATGGATTTTAGCAACGCTATACCTCGCTTAGTTTTTCTCTAGGTTCACCATCAATCTGCCTATCAGCGAACTTTTACGTTTTGCATTTATATGCTTATCATGACGACGAATTTTTAATCGCGACCATTACTTTAATTTGGATTTGTCTTCAGTTATCACTGTATCATATGTAAGTAGAATTAAATGAGTTCGAAATTAGGGATCACCCCAACTCTACGCCATTCACTTAAAGCAGGCATTTAGAGCATAAGTGTAAAGCGTTGCATTTTTTGAACCTGACAATTGGGAGAAGTTGTAGTGTACGGATCAAATGTTCTTATGGTACTTCTACAAAACAGTAACTATTATGACGTCATCAGATAAACTAATGCCTGGATCTCGACCTGAGCGGGAGTGATAACGACCCAAGTGGGAGCAATACTGACCTAAGCGGGAGCGATACCGACCTAAGCGGGAGTACTACCACTCACATAAATCTAGGAAAAATCAAGAATTTTGAAAAAATCAATAACTGTTGCGGCGACTATACTTTGCACAACAGCACTTACTATTCTGTATAAGTGCCAAACTTCCTAATGTAGACTTGAACAAAGATTTTTTTCGGTAGATTACTTTTAATGTTCTCCCGGCTTTTCCATTCCTACATTTGGTTGACACCTACCTTTTGTGTGTGTGGTTAGTTTGCTAGTAGTAAGCATATGTAGAAGCGCTTGGTCGCGGTTCTTCTAGGTTTCTGGATTCGCTGATTCCATCGGTGACAAAGCTGCTGCTGCGTGTTGGACTCGAACCGCGGACCTCTTGATTCAAAATCTGACGTCTTCACCAATCGATGAAGAGGGTTAATTTCAATATTGGAGAAAGCTTTATCCATGACTTTTTGTATTATTATCGATCAGGGAGGTATCTGGGATTGCTTGAGAATTAAGATTGGTGCAAGACTTGGGCTAGGCCTGAGGCATAAATGACGCATAAATGAGGCTAAGTTGCGTAGCGAGCTAAGCGGGCGGATCAATTTTTGCATCATTTATCTCAGGCATAGCCCATGCGCTGGCATCAGTGTGAATGCACATGATTAGGCCTAAGCCTAGGATATTGGTAATAACAACCCAGTGGATGTTTAGAACCATTTTCTAGGTTTAGGAATTCAAGTTGGTGCCAGTACCGTGCTTCCACAGCTGTCCAGACATATATTTTTGCCATGCTTTGCGCTTGTAATCGCTTATGCGCGCAACTTTGTACTTTAAAAATGTCACTGATGGAATCAGCGTATTCGAAAACCTAGGAAACCCAGTCCATACATGCAACAGGGAGATGGGGGATCTGCCCATCACACTGGGGCGTGGGGAGGTTTGGAGGGCATGTACCCCCGAGAAACCAAAATACCCCCCATCAGAAATCGAAATCCCCCCAGCATACAATTTTTGAAATTTTTTGTTTTTTTCACAATTTTTCGATGACAATGGATAGTGCTCGATGAGAAACGTTGAAAAATGATGTTTTCCGCCATACCACTATTTTTAAGGCTATTTTTCGACGTTTCAAAAATATTGCACCCCCAGAATTTTGGTGCCGCCCACCTATGCTCTTTACCCAAAGTCGGATTACCCCTTATCCACCTCGAAAGCCAGAAAATGTTTGACCCCCTTCCTGATTTTGAAAAAGTTCAATTTCCTGGTCGTTCTTTAGGCATTTTTGGAGGTCATTCACCCTCCCCTAAAGATGGCCGGGACCCCTCCAAATTTCGCGCCCTTACATGCATGAAACCCACGACCGAGCGCTTCTACATACGCTTATTGATAGCAAACTAACCGCATACACAAAAGGTAGGTGTCAACCAAACGTAGGAATGGCTGTTCATCCTTATTACAATGCCTAAAAAAGTTATGATTGAAAATGCGAGCTATTTATCTCAATTTCATGATTTGATTGAAAATCTCTCCTTTTTGGCACTTTTGCAAAAAAACAGGCGATAAAGTAGCGGAAAATTTTAGCGGAAAATATTTTTTCAAGCAGCGACACACCTTATATGCACAAGTTCTCATGGTGAAAACGGAGAGGTAAAGTCTAGAATATGGATTCAGCTAAAGATGGAATCTGGGATTTTAGCTGCCCTAATTCTCATTTACAGGTCGAAACGATTGAAGAACAAGGTGATTTATTTCGGGCTGTAACCAGTTGACAGTAAGTAAGTAGGTACTAACTAGTTTTCGTTCACTTCAGCGAGGGGTGGACACCATACCTGGGCGTGGGGGTTTGGGGGTATGCACCTCCAAAAACCAAAATACCCTCCCTTTGAAACCAAAATACCCCCCCCTCAGGATTCAATTTATGAAATTTTCTAATGTTTTTTTCGCAATTTTTTCATGCCAATGAATAGTGCTCGATGAGAAACGTTGAAAAATGGTGTTTTCTTGCCATACCACCATTTTAAGGCCATTTTTGACCTTTGAAAAAATTTTACACCCCACCATAGGTGGGCAGCACCGAAATTCTGGGGGGAGAGTGAAAAAATTTTCAAAGGGTCAAAAAATGGTCTTAAAAGTGGTCGTTTGGCGAAAAAACACTATTCTTCGACGTTTCTCATCGAGTACTATCCAATGGCATCAAAAAATCGCTAAAAAAGCAAAAACATTTTCAAAATTTGAATTCTGGGGGGTATTTTGATTTCTGGGGGTTATTTAAACTTCCGGGGGGTGCATACCCCCTAAACCTCCCACGCCCATGTGTGACCCCCACCCCCCAAAACTTTGGTGACGCCCACTAATTATTGTATACAATCCATCTAATCTCTCCGTATGTGCATGTGTGCTACACAATGAGCATCAATATGTATGTACCTACCTACTTACCAATGCACACAAAGTAGTTTAATTTGAATTCTTATCAAAATGTGAATTTGGCGCTTAGAACGGTTTTAAAGTTTAGCCTTATATTTCATATTATCATATTCGTGTATATTTTCAAAGTTTTTGTACAGGTCTATGTAGGTTAGGCATCTACACAATTTACCCTCGTCCGTTTGTGAGCAGGTGTGTTTGCACATATACGTATGTAAGGCCCGTATCCAGGATCCGGCCAAGGGGGGGGCGGACACAACATAAATTGGTCTATATCATGTATATCATGGAAAATTCGTCGGGATAGCGAGCAAAAACCGCATTTTTCGACGTTTCTCAACGCTCTATCCATTAAGATAATAAAATTTGAACGTTTTCTGAAAAAGCTTTTTTTATTAAGATAAGCAATTTGAACTTTTTGAAAAACTTCTTTCTAACCTGAAAGGCCATAAAAAGTGTCATTTTTTGGTCGTGCCTTGGCCAAAACTATGGAAAATACTTGACATCCGGCGCGAAGCGCCGAAAATTTGAAGATTTTGTGACAACGCGATGCGATTTTTCCATCTTTCCGTGCATTATATTACCTATCATAATTTTTTTACGGTCAAGTGGGCGGCGCCCTCCGCCCCTCCCTAAATACGGCCCTGTACGAATTTCCTGATGTCATACCACTTCTTTTTCTATTAAACTGCGCAGCATACGGGAATCCTTTCTGGACTTTCATCAAAATCGCTTTGCTACCAATGCTTACGTTGTCGATTTTTTTGAATATAAGTCATTTGAAATTTTTTTAGGAGTAATAACATTTTTTTCAGATGAACACAAAGGCAATACGTCACAAAGAAAAATGGCTCAAAGTAAAACATTCTATAATCCCCGAAACCTAGTTTGAAATGAATTTCACAGGTAAAAAACTTTAATTGAAAATCATTCGATATTCCTCGAAATATTTAAGATTTTGTTAAAAATGATAGACTTCTGGCGCTCTTGCAGTGCTACCTGGCGCAAACAAATCTGAGAAAATGTTTCTGCTATAAATAAATTCTTTAAATATTTGACTTGCTGAACTCAAATATCGACATAATTTTGTCTGAAAATTGTTGGAAAAAATAGAAATACGATAGAATTACAGGTTTTAACCAACATATTTTCTGATGGATTTCGGTGCAAAATCAAATTTGGGCTAAAAACTAAAAAACTCAAAGCCACAACAACTAAGGAATAAAGTATTTGCTGTCATACGCCTTAGCTATTATAGCTAGCAGGTAAAAAGATGGAAATAATGAAAAGTTGATTGATTTATTCTTTCTTGCAGAGCAGTCTGTCATTCATCAGAAAGAAAAGTGAAATTCGGCTTCTTTTCATGGTGCCCGTATTCAGGATTTTATATTGGGGGGAGCGATATTTTTAAGGCAGTTTCTTAATTTTTGCCTTTTAATTCAATCTTTGTCTTTTGTAAAGAAAAACAATACGGAAAATGTATAATTCGGCGCGATGCGCCCAACAAATTTGATATTTCCTACATATCCAGTTCAAATTATAGTTGTTCTGAGTTGGCTAGAAGACAGACACTATTGATGAACTAGAAATCCGGTGCCAAGCGCCGGAAAATCTTGCGTTTTCTAGTTCAAAAGTACTCTAGAAATCTGTTTTGGCGGTGTTTAAAACGCACTATTTCCCGAGAGGCCATCCTGCCCCCTGAATATGGGCTAGTTCGTACGTCTCAGTATGTTGTTGAGATAATATTTGAGTGTAAAAAACCATTTGAGTTAGTTGAACTTATTTCTATATACCTGGAAAAATATTATGATAAACAATTGCTATATTCTTTCCATGCATTCATCTTGTTTCCACGTGGAATTCAAACAAGTGCAATTTTTCACACATGCACAGCATGGGGATTTGGTGGGGTTGAAATTTCAAGGTGCTTCTAGGGCTCAGAAAATGGCGGATACGCATTAAAAACTTCATTTTTCGGCGTTTCTGACGATGCCTGTCTTTCTAGAGCATAAAAACATAAAAATTGAAAAAAAACGAATAAATTAAAGAAAAGATTGTCAAAAGATGGACAAATTGAACGAAATTCTTTTAGGCAAACACATAGCTGAAACCTCTTTAAAACAGCATCTTTTCTAGGAACTTTTGTGGAATTTTTTAGGAAAATCGCTAATCTGGGGGGCGGGTGAAAAAATTTCTGGAGGCAGGAGTGAAAACTTTTCAAGTTTCTCCAACGTATGCGTTTTCTGAATAATGCAAATGACAGACCGCACGTGCAAATTAACTCTGGTGTTGATTTACGCAGCGAGTAAATCGGAAATTTTTAAAAGAAAGTGAAAATTGTGAAAATTCGTGTTTAAAATACAATTTTTTTAATTATATAAATATTCAATATACAAATATTTATATACTTATTACCTACAAATCGTCGAAGATTTCGTCGCTTCGCGCTTTATTCTTTATAGGTAATCTGAGAGTTATCGGAGCTTTAAATTTTGATTCGAAACGAACATATGTATATATGCGGAATTCAAAAATTCTGCTATTAATCGTGTTTGTGAACGAAATGTGAAAATATTCGGTGAATATTCAGACTGTTTCAATTTTCCTTCATCAAACTCAAAGTAATAACAGAAAGCACTCATGCACACTGGGGGTGGTGAGGTATGGGGATATCCGGTCTACCACAACTTTTGAGGAGCATACCTCCCCAGGCCATTTTGGATTAAAATTGGTTGCTGGAATCATGAAAAAGCGTACTTATTTTCGAGCAATAGACGTTGAATTCGTTCATCCACAAACTTCTCTTCCATTATTTTGTACATAATTGATGTTATAGATCATTCCATTGCTCTTATTGATATTGCTTTTATGCAAATTTAAACATAAATATTATGAAAAATAAAATACGATGAATTAAGTACAAAAATTTGACATTAAATAGGTGAAAATTACTCATTTACTCCCCCCAAGGAAACTCGGCTCATCCCTCTTCCCAGAGCTTATGACCGTGTGAAGTGAATGTATGGCAGAAAGGATGAATTTATTTAGGGAGAAATGCCTTATATGACCATGGTGCAGAGAACACGGATGACCTGACAATTCCCTTTGCTCGCGTGCAAATGGGTATTGTGCGAAAAACATCGTTCATATACGGTGTATACGTTGCTACTAGTATGACCATTGTCTAGTATCACGGTAATACTGTTTCGTGAACACTGGAGATTATTGAGATTATCCGTGAACTATTATGTTAATAGCAAGAAAAAATGCTCCGATGGAGCAAAAAGGTGAATACACTTGAATTTTTTTATTGTTAAGGATGTAAAAGGAGGGGACTAGGGAAAATTTCCCTATACGCGCCAAAGCTGCAAGAATGTGCTAAACAATTAGACTTTCTCTAACCAACGCAAAAATCGAAGTATATTCTGCGGCTTATGCCTGTTTCTGTAGACTGAATTGAGTTGGCCTGGAGGTGTTAAGTTTACTCAGAGAATCTTGTTCTCCATTTGACCATTGTGGAAGGTAAGGTTTCGTGAAATAAATTACAAATCAATTGTATAACAAACATGAAAGCTTTCAATTGTTATTTGCAAAACAGTGAAAAATGTTTTGCGACTAAAACTTGATTTTTCTTAGGCCGCAGAATATACTTCGATTTTTGCGTTGTTTAGAGGAAGTCTAACTGTTTAGCACATTCTTACGGCTTTGCGCTATAGGGAAATTTTCCCTAGTCCTCTCCTTTTACATTCGTAAGAATAAAGAAATCCAAGTATATTCATCCTTTTGCTCCACCGGAACATTTTTACTTGCAAGTATTCTACTTTTTCTTAGCATTTTGTTTTTGAACTCTGCATTCCCATTACAAGGAAAAGGTAATCTTACTAACCCTAATCAGAGGAAAAAACCTAAGTAAAAGTCCTCGTTGGATCGATTCAAAAATTAGTATAAATATTTTCCTGATGTATTTTGAACAAGAAATGCTTGAGGTGAGCTAAATTCAAAGTTTGCATGTGCTATGATTAAGGGCAACAGTTTTCAGTTTTTATTCAGCAGTTTATAGCTTCAATATGAAGTGCTGACATTGAAAGAATGATAACAACAGTAGTCAGAAAATGTATTGAATTAAAATTTACGCCAAGGACGTTACTGATCTAATAAAAATTAAAGCCTGCATTGAAAGAAACAGCAAGCGGAAGCCAGGCATGGGGCAACAAACACATCAAGTGTATCAACCGACGCAATGATGTGTCGGCCGCTAAAAATCGCATGCTGCACGAGAAAGCAACAAAAATTATTATTCGAGCAAGACAACATGAACGATTCTGGCAACAAATCAACAATCCGGTCGACGCGTCAGCAAATGCAAACAATTCAAGAAAATTTATGAGCCGAATACATAGCAAAAATGGACAGACATAAATTTGCATGGATTTTAACAGGAAAAAATATTGGAATTGGTTCGATAAAGACAGCGCATAAGAATTATTATTATTATGAAAGAATTTGCCGGTAGTATTTTGAAAAATGTTTCTCATCCAGTTAACCTTTTAAACAGTGCATGTTTGTGAATAAAAATGATTAAAGATAAGTCAAAAATCTTAGAAATAAAAAACTGATCAAAAAATATGCAATATGGAGTTAAATATTGTCATTAGCAATTATGTGCATGATTCAAACTTCACCATTTAGCTCAATAACCTCCGGCTCCCGAATATTTAGGTCAGATTCGTTATTCTGACGTTACAAATGTCATTTAAAAAAGGATGATCATACCCAAAGCTATGGGCGGAAAAGTGCTTCTCAGTGTAAACTTTACACCTGCGCTAATAAGGCAATATTGGGTGTATAGAAAGAAAATAAATTAGGAAGTGTAACGCTTAGGTCAGGGCACATTTTGAGCATAAACAGCATGTTCCGCCTACTTAGCGGAGTAGCTTCAAAAATTTTTTTCTTCGTCTCGAACTCTTTACACTAAAACGATCACAGATCAAGAGATATTACGTTGAAAAAGAAAAAATTTTTGGCTTTGAGATATTTTAATCCTCTACATTATAAAATCAATTGGACTGCTTAGAAAGCAAAATTGAAATAGGTAAGCTTTAGGACAAACAAAGAGTAAAAACACGTATAACGTATACTTTACACTTTTGTGCAACAACTATTGAGTGTAAAGGAATTTTAAGGTCAGATTCGTAATTTACAACTCAGGGGCAACATTAGAAAATTGCCCTTCGCAAATTATTTGATTTTTCGGTTTACACTTTACACACTCATTGTTAACTCGGTTTTGAGTGTAAACAAATAAAAAAATCAACATCGAGTCTTTTAATTATCTATTGATTAAAAAAAGCCACAGCTGCCAGGTGTGTGCCGTTGTTGCTGTGAGGGGGTGCACAAAATTCGCATTCGCTGTGATAAACATAAGAAAAAGGATGGCCAAGTACATTATAGGTTGCGTTGTCGCGCTACCTATGATAAGAGTCGAATTTTGCTCTTCCATCTCATTGACGTTTGTTTATAATAACGCCTTACTTGATATTATAACTATAGAACAAGCTAGTACCTATCTATCTCCAAGCTGACTTCCACATCGGCCGATATTAATTTTTTAAGCCATTCATCGATTAATTAATCACCCCTAGCTTTCGGTGTCTATTACTCGACGTCTAATGAGTAAATAAGTGGGTAGGTAGCTGTGCTGATTCTCGCCATATTATCCACTGCTTCTGCCGCGCTTTTTCCTGTTTAGAACCACCGATAACCATTAATTTTCAACTGACATTCGCCCGCCCGCGTCTTTCCCATTTTCCGCGATCGCTAAAATTAAAAAGTGCTGAAAATCGATCGCTTTTTTATACTACTCACTAACATCTAGTGGATAATCTGGCGTATACAGTAACCCGAGCAATGCTTGTTTTGAAATATACAATAGCAAGCCGAGCTTCGGGTATTAGTCGAATTGCAACATTGAGACAGCAGTGAGTAGTAAATTAATTTGCTATTGCTACCTATTGAGCCCAAATGCGTCCTATCATGTAATCCGCGGTCGTCCCAAATTTTCTGTTTGAACGGAAAAACAACTTGTCCGAAAAAATGCTCAACGGCCGGCGTCGTCAAAGCTCGAGCGTTTTTTACGTCAGTGCGAAACGAGGAGACGAAATAGCTGAAATGGCGTTTAATGCGATGAAAAATTCGCCGTCGACTATCAGACGCTGTGTCAGGGACAAACTGGTTTTAGGTGCACTACACTACTTGGAGCTTTTGCTCTGCTTCTTGTCCAGCTGTGTATCATCTGTCCACTTTGTTATGCCCCTTTTCTACTCTTTCGACTTTTTCTGAATTTGTCATGCGCCTTATTTGCTCTTTTATCCTTCTTCTCAACAATTTTGCATGCATATCGCTGTTGTCGATCCAATTTGATTACGTCTTTCTGTCGCTATAATTTTCGATCGAATGAATAGGGCCTAGTGGTAGTACGTGCTAATTTTATGTAAATTTTATTGTTTTTTTCAAGTACATTCGGGATTATAGCATACAAGGCGATTTAAGCAGTGTTATGACAAGATTGATTCATGCTATTCAAACGGGATGCTTACTTTTTTTAAATGGAAATCCTCGAAAATGGTAAACATCAATAATTTGTGAAATAAAAATTTAAAAAAAATTTGTTAATCGCGTCTTTATTATGCATTTGTGTTTTACCAAATTTCGCGTATTATTTCTGGACAATAAATATTTTCTTGTCTTGTCTTGTATATTAAAAAATACAGGCCGTATCAGCTACCTATATAAATGTCAGGTTATAAATTTGAATATTGTTAGATTTCGGAGCTGGAACGAGTTAAAGTTCAAGCGTGAATTGTCCTTTCAGCTGTTGTAAGCAAAGTGAATAGAGCAATGGGATTCAAAATTAAATAAAAATAAATCAATTGCGATCTTCTTAGTCGGAATAACGTAAAATTTATGTTATATTCAAAACGAACTGCATTATTAAGATCGCATGAAACGGTGCATTTTTCTGTCTTTTCTTATTTGTTCTACGACTTCCCTTTTCTATTTCGTTATGCTCGTCCGCGCTATTGACCTTGACACTCGTCTTTTTCCGATTTTGTATATTTTCTGTTCGAACTTTAAGTCGCAAACATTTTCTTTTGCAGCAAATAACTTCGTTATAAAAATGAACGAGTCGACGCAAGACGAACACTATTCGACAAGAACCAGTGCGGGTTTAAAAATGCTAAGGGCATTGGAGGGCGCGCAATGCTTTTTTGATCAGGTGAATTGATATGAGTATATAAATAAACATAAAAATACAAATGTAATGTCAGTTATAAATTATGTAGATACCTAATAAATAATTTGTGTGGTTTTATTCGTAATTATATATAATATAATTTTAAAAAGCTCTGGTGCAAAAAGGACCGACTATTTTTTCGCTTTCGTTGACAAAAATTCAACGGAAGCAGACTTACGCACAGACCGGTTGGAAGCAACCGTAGCGACTAGTAGGTATATATTTTGATGGAAGTAGATTGGCGTTTACAAGAATTTGGTATTTTAATTTGGAAAAGACCTGTTTGATAGAAGATTCATTTTAATTTGATGGCCGTGCGCTGAATATATAAATATCAGACAAGCACCGGCTTTCAATTTTAGGAGGATTACAGTGTCTTTTGTGCAAGGTCCGCTTGCACATGTATATGCAAAGATGGTCCGTAAAAGTCGTTGTACATTTTGTACACGCAAATTTTTGAGTACTATAATATGGTACGGTAGCGGTCTTAGTGTGGTAAAAACAGAGTTGCTCGACGTTTGGTAGTGTATTTTAGCTAATTTCTGGGTTTCTGCGGGCAAAAAGCACTAAGAATCGTCTTAAAACGGCGCGAGGCGCCGAAAAATTTGATGTTTTTCCTTTCCAAATGCAATTTCTGCCATTATAAAGATATATAGAACACACAATTACTCATTTGGGCGCTAAGCGCCCAAAACTTCTGCGAATTTCAGACCTTTTTTGCAATTTTTGTCTTCCCAAAAATCTTTGTACATGTACAAAGACGGTTCCAAAAAGTCTTTGTACATCGGGAAAAATCTTTGCCGAATAATACAAAAAAAACCGTGGAGGAGTAGTCGGTTGATTTCAGGGGAATTACCTTCAATTTTTAACGAAAAAATGGCAAAAAAGCTTTTAAAACTGGCCAAAAATCGCAAATCTTTGTGCAAAAAGGGGCTCAATAATTCCTGACTTTAACTGGGGGATGAGAACGACCAACTTTGGATGGGGAGATCCCTCTATCCCCCGTGTTACATGTACGTATGATGAATAAACTGAATATATGATCTGGATTAGTACAGCCAGAAAATGTTCGATACAATCGATTTTTTATTAGGTACTACTAGTTCAGGTATTTATTTATTTAAATACCAGCATCTATATCCTTTAGGTACCTAGAACAAAGTAAATTTAATAAATATAGATAGATAAGTAAATAAATAACTTTTGTTTAATAAATTAATTTAGTGTCTTAATTCCCGATAACCTTTTTCGAAGCAGA
The DNA here is from genome assembly GCA_036768485.1 of Mermis nigrescens. Classification (NCBI taxonomy): domain Eukaryota; kingdom Metazoa; phylum Nematoda; class Enoplea; order Mermithida; family Mermithidae; genus Mermis; species Mermis nigrescens. Next base: position 279,709 of record JAVLUZ010000153.1, on the reverse strand, counting down.
TTAGCGCCAACTGAAGGGTGCATTGCCATTAGCTTGAAGTTTTGTAATTGATTAATCTTAAAAAAGGATTTTTACGCAGAAATTTTAGAGAATTAAGTTGATTTTTTACTCGTATGTATTATTATGGGCAATCGTTGTATTTGTATCAGTCAAATAGAGAAATATTTCGGAGTGAGGATCAGACTTAATTTTAAAGCCTATTTCTTTTTTAGCCAAGCAAGCTTTTAATTGCCTGTGTATGTCGCGTGAGGCATAATTTAGGGGCATAAATATACCGCTATGTGCAGGTGCTCTATCTCGGTTGTACTTCTATTGAAAACCCCAAATCTGAGCCGGATATACAAAACGCCATGCGCGAATTGAATAAGCAATCGAGCGAAATGGTTTCGTTCATTGACGTCACGGTATCCATCCCGTATACGTCCGAAGGGGATGTTAAGTATGTAGACTGCAACAGAGTTTATCGTTTTCTTATTATTCATTTTAAAGTGGTAAGTTTTATGAAAACTTTCGGCTGTCCTACAACTTTTTATCGATTTTAGATCTGAAATCGAGCATTTTATTACATTTAATTTGACTGCTGTGCCGTAAGAATCGTTAGTGCAATTTGAAGCGTCTTTTCCGAATATTTTTTTTAAATGCCTTCCTAAAGCACAAGCTTTTTTACTTAAAATCCCGTAAAATTTTGAATAGTGAGACCGAAAATTATTGAATAATGCGTAAAACTAAATGTGCAGAGAATTTTATGTCATGAAACTAACAATTGCAATCATTGTACGTAATTTCGTTTCGAAGGTAATCGTTTACATAATCAGTTTTGCTGGATTTGGTTTGACCAGGGTAAGCAGGCACGTATCTCTGAGGGCGGAATGGGGGGGGGTTCGGACCCCCCAAAATTCGGAAAAATCTGAAAAATAGGACTTTTTAAACGTTATTTTGTGCTATTTTTGGCTTTTTTCGGCTTAGTCCCCCTACAAATTGGTGTTGGTCTCCCCAAAATAGGACGGCCGGCTACGTGCCTGAGGGTAAGCAGCTCATGACCTTAATTTACAACAAGATTCTACAAATTCAATCAAAAGTTTGCGTACGCAATCCGACTTCAGCTGTTTATTCTAAAATGAACTTAGAAGTTGGCAAAATTTAAAACGAGTGAACGGCTGCTCAGTAGTTGTATCGCGAATTTATATCACATTTACGTAAATGTAACGATTTGAAACGATATTTTGAATATTTTAAATTAGACGGCTATTTTGCTCCAGAAAAAGTATAATCTTTGAATATTACTCTTCGAATTAAATTGGTACACGCCTCTTAAATATTGTCTCGATTAATTTTGACTTTTTATTTTAAAATTAAATTATAGATTACTGCTATGGATAAACTGAAGAGGAAAACATTATTGAATGCGAAGCGATTTGAAAGTTAAGCATTTTTTATTTATTTATATTGTCCCCAAAAATGCAGGAAACAAATTTTATTCCAAAGTCGCATGAAAATGCCTGCCCTCTCATATGGTTTGTGTGCATGAGTGCACATAAACAAACTTCGTGCGCATGCGTTTAATTGCTGAAAAGTGTGGCTGGCGGTTGCTGGCTATTTTGCAGGCGGGAGTGGGTCTTTTATTTTGATAAAAATGGCCTAAAAGCATGTAAAAAATGGTTTTAGGAGGCTAATCCTTACCAGAAGGTCGAATATTCAAAGCCCTTCTACTTTTTAAGATATTTAAAAAATGTTCTTCGAACGATGTTAACTTTTCAGTGGGCTTGAGGGGTGGCCGCAGGCCGTCTTCGGAGCAGGGTTAATTGCCCTAACTTACCCATATAATATGCCCCGCCATACACGTGTAAGAGGGTTTGGTTTGGGGATCCCCTATCCTAATTTGGACGTTCCTTCATCCCGCCAAAGCCAGAAAATGTTTAACCCCACTTGCCCGATTTGTAGCGAAAAGTTGCGTTTTAAGATATTTTTTAAAGTGTTTTTTTGCTATTTTTGGGCAAAAATTTGAGTCATTTACGCACCCTTACCCCCTCCCTGAAAATGGTTTGAGACCCTGACCTAAAATTTCGAGCCGTTTACATTTATGTGCCCTGACAATGACCTTAAGGGCGCAAAACAGTTATTTAAGTTGTTCGATGCGAATTCGATCGGTCAAGCCTCCTCCTGTTTGACTCAATTTCCAATTAGCCGAATTTTATTTTGCGCCCGGGGGCGTCAGTCTCCGAGCGACGAAGATGAGTGTTGTTTCGCTTTCACTTGCGCAATAGAGCAGCAAGAGAAATCAAATACGGTTTCCGCCGAAAATGGGCCTCAAATTGGTCAAGGAATTAGGCTTAATTCGGCCACTGAACCGCTTCGAGCTCCTGTGAACTTCGCGTGCCACGTTTTTCGATGTCGTTCGGTCGAAACGGTACGTTTTACACACGGGCTTAGGGGAGAGAGGAGTTATTCATTACCATAGATGCACAACCCGCTGGCACGTATCTCCGAGGGAATGGGGGAGGGGTTCGGACCCCCTGAAATTTAGAAAAATCGAAAAAATAGGACTTTTCAAACATTATTATGTGCTATTTTTGGCCTTTTTGGGCTTAGTCCCCCCAAAATTGGTGTTGGTCCCCCCAAAATAGGGCGGCCAGCTACATGCCTGACAACCCGATCTCCGGGAAGGAGGGGGGGGGGTGGGGATCATCCGCCGTAAGGGTGGTCGAAAACTAAACTTTTTAGCGTAAAATGACCAGAAAAACTGGTATAAATGCTAACATAGCGTTGAAACTACGTTATTCCATAGTTTCTGGCCAATTTCAAGCACGGTTAAAGAAAATGTTTAATTTTCATCCATTTTTGGTCTCATTTTACTTCCCTTTTCCGCACAGAATTTCCCATTTTTCTATTGTGCGGTAGGGTTCTAGACCCCCAAACCCCCACGTGCTTGTCCACTTATTACACATAAATCAGGTTTCGAATATCAGGCGCTGTCAGGCGATTTTGAGAAAACGAAAATTACTGCAAAACAATTTTTGAGGTTACTCCGAAAAAAGGCCGAAAATTATAACCGAAAACGGAAAACATTACAGAACGTCGTATTGATAAATTTTTGTATTTTTCATCTTTCTACTATACCATATGATAGTAAAATAAGGTTTTCATATATGGAATATACATTGACTTTTAGGGACCGTATTTATGTATGTTCAAAGAGAATTTGTACAAAAGAAGAATGACTACAGTAAGAAAAGCAAAATAAATATTAAAAGATAAAGTAAAAAATAATAAAAAATAAAAAATATCGAAAAATGAAAAATGAATATAAAATATAAAAAAATAACCCTTGACAATAACCACAAAAAACCACAAATGACCTCTACCTTGCCTACGTGTATTACGTTTCTTTTTGAAAACCGCGTATTTTTTGTTTTTCATTACCTTTATATAAGTAGCATTATGTTCGATTCGGTATTAACTCACAATTTCAAGCAAATGGCAATCAAATCAAATGATATGAAAATGAAGAGGAAGACAGGGAAATACACTGGAATGATTTTTTAAACCAACTAATCAATCAACTAATCACCAATTATTCAATAAATAGGCCAATAATCAAACAATAATAATAAAAAAATAATAAAAAATAATAATAATAAATAATAAAATAACAATGAATTATAAAACTGATTTAAGAGTAGCTGTATCGTTAAATTAGACAAGAGATATACAGGGTGTCCCATCTAACAATCCGAATCCGGCTATTAGAAGTTTAGTCACAGGACTCGTGGGCTTTCATCGAAATTCACGGAACATTCAGTGGCGGATCTGAAATTTCGTATGAGATGGTACTTCAACTTTTCGAAAAACAGTCGAAATGGGTTCAAAACTTTGCCCTTGACGTACGTCACAGCGTTTTTAGGCGTTTTACTTTCTCTTTTTTTAAATCGCTTTTTCGGCGCAACATTTTCAAAAGAAATTTTGAAATTTTCGACAATCTTTTGTGAAAAATCTTAAAATTTCTTGAACTTTAGCGAAAATCCGGCGCGATGCGTCGTAAAATTTGTGAAATTTAGGCGGAAGGACGGTTAGAAGTTTAAATTACTGCTCGATTTTCAGTATTATTTGACACGAGGTCGAAAAATTTTTCAAATTCATGCTCAAAAAATAGAAGAAAGCTATGCTGAAGTAGCTGTTTCTGCCCTTGAAATCGTTATAAACCTGTTCATTGGGCAAAAATATGGCATTCCGATTGTCAATAAAGTAAACACTCGAACTCCAGTAATTAGCAGCCCAGAGGGACCGAGGGGTTTCGTGTTTTCTAACCGATTGTGTTTACTAATCGAGTTGCTACTTATTGATTCCCATATGGCACATAACAAGACATATGGCAAGACATTACTGTATCTCTATAAATATTAATGATTTCTGCATTCATTGTGCATAAAAGCGCGCTTAACATCCCATACGACGTGTGACCGGCTTGTTTATGAAAGCAAAAATGAAGTACAATGTCGTTTAGTCATATGTTCTAGCCAAGTGTTAACTAGTAAGGACCATTAGCACGTGGTCATATAAACGCGATATTATGGGCTCGGGTTTATCGCCCGTTAATCGCGTGCTTATTAACCGAGTTAAATCTGATAAAGTGTAGCAGTTTGGCAGGGACCAAGGGAAAGGATGTTTATTAAGCGGGAGTGTTTATTATCCGAGTGTTTATTATCGAGGTTTGACTGAAATGGAGACCAAGCGAAATTAGTTTTGATAATGCATTTCTTACACATCCAAAAGCTAACCAATGGCCATGATCAAGGCCAAGCAACTAATAATCAACAAACCAATACTAGCACACCAATCAATAATTAACGAAACAAGCAATAACCAGCGACTAAGGAAAAAAATTGGGCTGCGCTGGCATACATATAACGGCTCTAAATTTTGGGTGGGGGCCCCCGGCCATTTTATGTGGGAGGGGATAAATGACCACCAATTTCCAGCCAAAACGGTCAAAAACGCCTAATAAAAACATTTATCAGTCAATTGTCAGAAATAGTAAAATATGTAAGGAAATTCACTGAAATTGACTGCTGCATGCTTTTAATCGCGATCAAACCTCATTTTCATCACTTTGCAATTATTAAATGATACAAATATTTTATAGCAATAAATAAATGATTTTTTGTCACTTTACAAATCTTCCAACATGATTTTTAATCATCAGATAAACATGCAACCTCATTGTGCGCTTGTTTGTAGATATGTCAGAGAAAGGAAATTATAAAATTATTCAATCATACTTCAAACAGCATCTGATTAATTTTCGACTGAAAACCGAAAAATTCATATAAATATTGACAGTAAACATTTTAATTTAAAAATGGGAGAAACCGTATTCCGAAGGAAATGCTGAGACAGCTAACAAGCTAGCAGCCATAAAGTGTGATGAGATTTGCATAAGTTCACCTTCGAATGTTAATTCTATTTCCGTATCGTGAGGTCTTTCTCGGTAGACCATATTCCCCAATAAATCAGAATTTTCCAATTTCGTTTTTAAGGCCCTTTCTTTCTCTGAGGATCTGTTGCCCAATAATACCAAATGAACTCCGATTCCAGTTTCTAACAGCATTTCGATTTCTTCATTAGTGAAATTGTTCTCATAGGCAACTGTCCAATTAAACCAGTACATCGAATGCGCAAAACAGAACTTTGCAGGTGGATACCTTATTTCGTATGGTTCAACCAATCTTTTTATCTTGAATAGCTCTTCTTCGATAAAAATGTCCACTTGTCTTACGATCTATCGAAACAGTTCTTGTAATGAGCCAATGAAGAGATAATGGAATTACGTTAGGATCATTTAATTTCACTATAAATTTAATTACACGTTCTAAAAAGATAATTTCCGTTTTCGTGTTTCTTATCAAAATTTTTCCAGCTGCAGCCGAAATCCTAAATTTAAAAAAGCTTATTCTGAGAAGGTTTAGGCAGTTCTAAAGTGTACATGGCACAACCATTCAGCTTGAAGAGCTGAGCTGGACACAACTCATTGACTTATGTATGTATATATATTGATCTTCAATCTCAATATACAAAACTATCCTTTTTTACACAAGACCCAAGCGAGCAGAACCAGGTGCCAATTTCAGGGAAGCGGAGGGTTTAGTCATATAGGGTTGGGTACGGGGAGGGTTATAGGGATTTGCTGGTATATTACCCCAAACCAGTATTAAATTTTTGGCGCTTTTTTTGCGATTTTTCCACATCAGAACCCAGAATTTGGTGCTACCCACATACTGGGGTACGACCGATCATCTTGTCGGTCCGAAATATTCGGAAATATATGTACATTTAAGTATATAAAAGTGATGCGTTTTATAGTGATTTTTAGCCATCCTCTGTCATAATTCTTTAAATTTTTCGGTACTTCGCGTCCGAATAGTCTCGCAACGAACTTTCTTTCTCTTGAGTAAGAAAAAGTAATTCAAATTATTTTCGCTATTTTTAGTGAAATTCAAAAAATTCTCCGCTTTGCGAAAAAATTCAGCAGGCGCATATTAAACATTGAAAGCATCTAAAATAGTTACCTACTTTAATTTGAATTTTTGTGCGCCCAAATTCAGTTAAAAATATTGTATTATGCCCGTTTTTCATATCGAATTTGGAGGAATCTCAATATCGTGTGAATGATTCTGTTGCACCAGAATGATTCTTCTTATAATAAGAAAGTAGAAGGGAAATTTTTCTAGCGATTTTTTAAAAATATGAAAAAGGGTGTACTAGGGGTAATTGGGGCTGAAACTTCCAAAAATGTTAGTAAAAACTTTCTACGACCACTCCCTGGATTACTGTAGATTTTAGCCAATTTTGGCCCAAAACGTTTTTTGCCCGTAGCTCCTCAGGCATTGCTCCTAGAGCCTCGCCATCTTCTGGATTTGTATCTCCAAAGGAGACAAATCGGCTTGGGTAAAATTTTGCGCTCTTTCCAATGAAACAAATCCCGTCTCATAAAAGTCATTGGTTTGCGAGCTACAGTAAGAAATCTAAAACTAGCACTTTTTTCTCTCCAAATTTTCTCAAAAACGGCTGCACAGGATTTTTTTATTTTTACATATGTGGTTCTAAATCGGGTCGTCTATCATATATATCTTTCTTTGCTCATAAATTGTTGATGTCGGGTTACTGTAGCCTCAAATGTGCCATTTTTTTGCTGTTTTTTTAAAAATGAGCATTTTTCATGTCAACGTTTTGATTGTATTGAACAAATAAGCACATAAATAGAATCAAAATTTGACGCTGAATCCGAAAATGTCCTTACTTTTTTGATTTGATGTTTTCTCCGTGTTCTACAGTAATCTACAGTATGAAAAATTGCTACTTTTTATAAACAGCTGTAAAAGTGTTTCTAATGAGGCAAAATCACTTTTATTAGCATCATTAGATGCGCCTTAGAAAGATCTATCGACTGATGCTAAAAACTTTGTGATTCCATTGACCTACAGTAAGCTACAGTAATAACACGTTTTATTTTAATAATGCATTGTTTGTCATTAGATATCTTGACGAGATTCTCGTCATTTTTTTGGATACTTCATTTTCTAAAAGAGTATTGTCTAAGGATTCTAGCGGTTTAAGTCTCATGCGTTTAAATAGGATACTTCTCGAGAAATAGAATTTCTTACAGTATAAAAAATTGATACTTTTAATAAACCATAATAAAAAGGTTTCTCTGAATGCTAGATCATTTTCATTAGCATCATTAGATGCGCTTTAAAAAGATCTATCGATTGGTGCAAAAAATTTTTCTCTAGCATGAATCTACAGTAAGCTACATAAGCTACAGTAAGACACCATGTTTTTTGATGCAGGGATGTAACTCTCTCAAGTCCGGGTAAACCCCCTCAACTTTTTTTAATAAGTAGCTAAGACCCTTCTGAGTAACGTCCAAGTAGTGGCACAGCTGGGATAAGAGTGTAACTTAAGCATTATGACTTAAGAGTTTTGTGTAAAAAAATCAGTTTTTTAAGGGGTTACTGTAGCGACAGAATTTTTTAAAAATTTTTTTTCAAAAGCCCATGCAGTAAGCTAATAAACAAAAAAACGTTTGTTCACATTGGATAAATATTGGTGGAGCAGTGAATTTTTGAATTTTTTCCAAATTTTAAAAAATTTCGAAGAAAGTGCTCCCGGAAGCGTTAGAACGTAGTTCTTGCGTTTTTCAAAGGTAATAGTAATGCCAGAGTAATATTTTTTGTTGCAAGCGCCTATGTGGGTAGAGGGTAAGTCTACAAAACGAATTTAGACAGGGGGAGCAAAGCGAGCGTGTATAGGTGTGCAAAGCGCACTATGTGAGCAAAGCGAGCGCATATAGGTGCTCAAAGCCCATCATGCAAGCAAAGCGAGCACGTGTAGGTGCGCAAAGCGCACCATGCAAAGTGAGCGAGCGCATGTAGGTGCGCAAAGCGCACCATGCAAACAGAGTGAGCGTGTATTGGTGCACAAAGCGTACCATGTGAGAGGATCAAGCGCGTATAGGTGCGCGGAGCGCACCATGTGAGCAAAGCAAGCGCGTATAGGTGCGCAAAGCACACAATGTGAGCGGAGTGAGCGCGTGTAGGTGTGCGGAGCGCAACCATGCGGGCGAAGTAAGCGTGTATAGGTGTGTGAAGCGCACTATGTGAGCAAAGCAAGCGCGTATAGGTGCGCGGAGCGCACCATGCGAGCGAAGCGAGCGCGTATAGGTGCGCAAAGCGCACAATGTGAGCGGAGTGAGCGCGTGTAGGTGTGCGGAGCGCAACCATGCGGGCGAAGTAAGCGTGTATAGGTGTGTGAAGCGCACTATGTGAGCAAATTGAGCGCATATAGGTGCACAAGCCCATCATGCAAGCAAAGCGAGTGCGTGTAGGTGCGCAAAGCGCACCATGCAAACGAAGTGAGCACATGTAGGTGCGCGAAGCGCACCATGCAAACAGAGCAAGTGCAAATAGGTGCACAAAGCGCAACATGCGAGCGGATCAAGCGTGTATAGGTGCGCGGAGCGCACCATGTGAGCAAAGCAAGCGCATATAGGTGCGCAAAGCGCATCATGCGAGCGGAGCAAGCGCGTATAGGTGCGCAAAGTGCACAATGCAAGCGGAGAGAGCGCATGTAGGTGCGCGGAGCGCACCATGCGAGCGAAGCGAGCGTGTATAGGTGTGCAAAGCGCACTATGTGAGCAAAGCGAGCGCATATAGGTGCTCAAAGCCCATCATGCAAGCAAAGCGAGCGCGTATAGGTGCGCGGAGCGCACCATGCAAGCTGAGTGAGCGCGTATAGGTGCACGAAGCGGCCCATTTGAGCAAAGCGAGCGTGTATAATTGATAGTAATTACCCCAGTGAGCAAGGTAGCTGGAATCAGTACAAAGCGCGGCGCAGCCGCGCTTTCTTATCTTCCTCAAAGCATGCTGATTCTTAACAACACGTTTTAGCGCATTTTAACACATTTTCTTATTTTCTTCATAACTTTCTAAATTTTTATCCAATTTTCATAATTTTTTTTTGTTTTGTAGAGAATTTTAAGCAAAGCAGGCGCGTGTTGGTGCCTGATGCGCACCATGAGAGCGAAGCAAGCGCATACAAGTGCAAGAAGTGAACCTTGCGAGCAATAGCGATAGCATATAGGTGCGCGGAGCACACTATGCGAGCAAAGCGAGCGCGTATAGATGCGCAAAGCGCACCATGCGAGCGAAGCGAGCATGTGTAGGTGCGCAAAGCGCACCATGGGAGTGGAGCAAGCGTGTATAGGTGCGCGAAACGCACCATGCGAGCAAAGTGAGCATGTACAGGTGCGCGAAGTGCACCATGCGAGCGAAGCAAGCGCGTGTAGGTGTGCTATGTGCACTATGCGAGCGAAGTGAGCGCATATAAGAGAGAAAAACTGAAGCATTGTGAAAGGGAGCTGGAATCAGTACAAAGCGCGGCGCAGCCGCGCTTTCTTATTTTTCTCAAAGCACACGTGATTCTTGAAATACATATTAGCAAATTTTAACACAATTTCTTATTTTCTTCATATCTTTCTCAATTTTCATCCAATTTTGACAAATTTTTTTTGTTTTGTAGAGAATTTTACGGCCTTCTCCGTGAGCGAAGCGAACAAACCAGAAGTGAGCGCAGCGAACTTCTGGTCCCCACCCACAGGAACAACAAAAAGGAATTTATTAAAGGGGTGGATTTAAGAGATCGAACGGGGTTATTATAACACCATACATTGGCAGCAAACAAACGTGGGGGAGGGGCCGATGGAGCTAAATTTCCAAAAATAGCACTAAAAATTTAATTCTGGGGTCCGCCAAATTCTTGGGGTCCAGACCCCCCGACCCTCCTACCCCACGCAAATGTTGGCATATTACCCTCTGGGAACTCAATTCATTTGCCGAAGTAAGAAACTAAGAAACACAGAAGAATTTTCTAACCCGCTGATGAGCATAATTTTTCAAACAGTTCGGTCAGAATCTAATGACATTCATTGACAGTGTAAAAGCCCTGCTTTTAATGCACAAATGTATTTGATCGCAGCAAATGCTTTGTAGTATGCTCGTATTCTTGGCGGAAAACATAGTAATTTCGCAGCTTCAGACGGTGAGAATAAAAAAGATTTTTGGCGTCCTGCGCCATAATCTATTGTATAATTGTACTCGCACAACACTTCAAGCAGAGACGAATGGAAGGAGCATAATAGATTATGGTCATTTTTGGTCATCATTTAGCCTTAATTTTATCGAATTCTCAACGTTAGTGCTAGATTTTAACTAAAAGTCACTTAGTATATTTTGGCAATGTATGCCTTTTTATGTCATATCTTCAGTAACTTCAATATGAATAAACAATTTTTTGCTCCAGAAAAAATTATAGACACTGGAAAACGACAAAAAAAACTAATTTACCTACCGTCTTGCAGTTTTTCCCAAAGAAATTACCTAGCGAAACATTGTCAGACTAACTATTAATAAAGTTGTGATTTCAGCTTATAAAATTAATAATATCCGGAACCGCACGCCTACTTTTTTTCGAAGAAAGCTGTTTTAGAGAAACTATGTCATAAAAAGTATTTAAGAAAAACGGAAACAAACAAAAAACTACTTCATCTCTCAGAATTTAGGCATCATGTTCCTCAGACCCAAAGTTATTCATGTGACCTTTGCCACAAAGTAGATAACTTTGCAGACGACGACTGTAGCGTTTCCGAATATATTATATTTCTGCTAATTCCACTTTTTCTGTTCGAATTTTTTTTAAATTATGAATGATCAACTTTTGGAAAAAATAACAGACAATTAAGAGTGCGGCATTGAAGAAATAAGCGTGCCTGACCGGCTTCAATCTCACTTGATACGTCCCCATGAAAAAGGCTCCCATGACAATACTGGTCCACAACAACGCGATTTTCCATGATCTTGCTTCCTCTATGTTAGCTAATCCATGTATAGAACTTCTCTTTAGGAATTCTGTTATTCCGCACGCGTAGCAGAAAAATAGACTTAGCACGATCATTAATTGCTGAAAATTTATTGGCGAAAAAATCCAGATTTATTGTACTTGAATTCATCTCTGAATTATCTATAATGCGTATGTTCAAACAATAATTTAACATTGAGTTGTAAGGCGAAATCAGCAGGGTGGTTTCTATACTGTAGGTACATCACGCAAGCCATGAATTGTTAATTACAAATTTATTTGATCATCATTAGCATCCGTATCCAATGTAAAGCAATATCATTACGCGAAACATGCTTTTAATTCATTCAAAAGCTTCTCTCAATAAATTGCAATTGTAACTTATAAATTTCAATTACCCAGATTAATGCGCATTATTTTAATTCGTTGGTTTGTTTTCTAGGTCTTCTAGCTGTACAAATTAATAATTTACTTATAACTGATTTTACTTCATACGTAGGATGTATGAATTTTTCTATTTGTCGAAAATGACTACCATTTAAATTAAAAAGAAGGAAGGCATAGGCACCTAGACCTTTATACTACACTGACGCATCACCTATGCGAAAATGCTCTAATCTAGAGAAGAGACATGACCATAGATGCACAGCATGGTCAATTTAGGGGTAGTCGATCTTCTGGAGATCGAAAATTGAGCTTTTTGAGCCCAAATTAGCTCAAAAACCCGGTATAAGCGCTAAAATAGTGTTAAAACTACGTTATTGTTCAGTTTCTGGTCAATTTAAAGCATTTTGAAGAAAATGTTCAATTTTCATCCTTTTCGGCCTTCATTTTGCCTCATTTTCTCTAGAAAATTTCCTATTTTTTCATCTGGGGATCTAGAGAGCCTCTTACCCTTCCTCTCCGTGCAAGTCTGAACATGACCGCAGAGCACAACGTGGTCGGTCAGACTGGGGGAGGGGGTAGAGCGTTCTGGGGCCCAACCGGAATATCATACTTGAGTCTTATCCGTGTATTGCCGTTCTGGCTTCCTTTACCTGCTCACATCAACCAAACATCAGCAGAATACTTTAAAAGCAATCAATGAACTAACACAATACAAGATGAAAGTATCTATGAAACTCGAGCTTCGAAAAAACCAACTATGTATTGTTAAATCGTGACACGTACCTGAATAAAAGTTCAGTTCCAACCATAACAGATGGCTCGGAAGTGGGAAAGTCGATGAGTTTGATTTTCAAATCCTAAAAAATCATAAACTGTATCTTTCTCACATAATTAAATTCTGAAAATTTTTAATTTTTCGATATTTAAGGCCAAAAATATTAGTACTAGCAAAGAAAAATGCTCCGATGGAACAAAAAAGGGGAACATACTCAGGATTGTGAATTATCGAGGATGAAAAAGGAGGGACTAGGAAAAATCTCCCTATGGTAGCCATTGATCCGCTCTACATTATTTTAAAATAATTTTCTCTGATTGACATAATATCTTAAAAGCATATTACGTAATGCAACTTTTTGCAGACTTCATTCAACTTTGAGTTGCTTAATAATGTGACTGAAAGTGAAATGCTTTTAACAAATCATAATTAAGTTGTTCGTATTTCATTATTACTAAGCATGTCACTTAGCAGATTCAGCCATTCTAAGTGTCAAAGTGCAAGCAATATTCAAATTTCCAAAAATTGATTGAAAAAAGCAGCGAATTAGCAATGCAGTAGCTAAGCTAATTGAATGAAATAGTACATTTCGATGCATTCAAGACAATCGATGATATTGTTGGTTCAAAACAGTAGGAAACACGGAAGCTGACGTGCAACAGACCTTGTGTAGATACTCCTTTACACATGTCTACAAAAATTGTTTACTGAACTTTTACATTTTTCAAAGGCCGCAGAATATACTTCGATTTTTTGCATTGTTTAGAGAAAGTCTGATTTTTAACATATTTTGCGATTTTTGGCATATAACATAGGAGATTTTTCCTAGTCCCTCCTTTACATCCTCGATAATTCACAATCCCCAAGTATATTCCCCTTTTTGTTCCATCGGAACATTTTTCTTGCTAGTACCTTATCTTTTAATAAGAAAGATTCGGAAATACAATACTAGATTTCATTTACTGTGCGATTCTTCTAATAATTGAATGGTTTAAAATTTACAAAGCTACTAGTTGTAGAAGTATCAAACATTCTGATTAGTAATTCTTATGTTACGTAGAACATCCTGTAAAGAAATATGCTTCCAAAACTTTCTAGAGGTAAACTTAATTTACATTTTAAACTTTACACAAGAGTGTAAAGAATTTCAGTGGGATTAATAATTTCTGATATTGCTCTGATATAACGATCAGCATTTATTAAGAAATGAAAGCTCTATAATGTTCTAAGAACAAATTAATATTAGGTGTTAATCACTTTACACTACTCTTCATGCGCCCTTAGCAGACGTATCACATCTGTTTCCATATATATTTTACGACTTTAGGGAAAAAATAAGTTACCGTGAGGCTCTATGAAGCTTATTATAGTAGTGTAAACTTTAAACTAGCAACGAGTGTAAAGAAGATTTTAGTCGATTTGTGAATTCGATATTACTCGGATATTACGATCAACATTCATGAAAAAATTACATCTCCATAACGGTTTAATGACAAATAGACACAGATGTAAACCACTTTACATCACTGTTGAGTGTAAACAAACGCGCCCAGCTGACGTCCCTTATTTCATTCCATGTAAATTTTAGATTTCGGCAAAAAATTTAGGTTTTTGCAAAGCTCTAGAACGAAGATGAACCACTTTACATCACTGTTGAGTGTAAACAAACGCGCCTAGCTGACGTCCCTTATTTGATTCCATGTAAATTTTCAAATTTCGGCAATATTTTAGGTTTTTGCAAAGCTCTAGAACGAAGATTAATTAGCAGTGTAAACTTTACACACCGCCTAGTGTAAAGAGGATTTTATTCCGATTTGTAAATCTGATATTACTCGGATATTATTATCAACATTTATGAAAAAATTGCATGTCTACAATGGTCTGAGGACAAATAAACAATGAGTGTAAACTACTTTACATCACTTTTGGATGTAAACAAACGCGCCTACGTGACGTCTCACATTTGATTCTTTGAAAATTTCTAGACTCCAGGCAAAAATTAGCTTTCTGGAATGCTCAAAAACGAATATAAATACATATGTAGTGTAAACTTCATGTAAACACCTAGTGTAAAGAAGATTTTGGTCAGATTCGTAATTTTGATATTGTTCCGATATTACAATTAATATTTATGAAAAAAATTAAGTCTCCATAATGTTCTATGGGCAAACTAACAATAGGTGTAAATCACTTTCCAACACTGTAGAGTGTAAACATATGCGCCAGACTGGCATATCAAATTTGGTTCCTGAGTCCATTTCTAGACTTGATAATCGTGTCCCTGACTCATAACCGGAGAAGCAGGCAGAAAAAACAAGACAGAAACGCATTTTAAACACCAAATTTTTGACTTCACACTCGCTAAATATTAGTGTATAGACTGCTTTGACATGCACCCGATATAAAGCACTTTATTTTTATTCTATTGGACTTATCCCGACTTCTGGACGGAGAAAGTGGCGAACAAAAAACGCAACAAAAATGTATTTTCCGTCATTTAGAACACTGAAAACTTTAAAATTCCGTACCGAACTCCCCATTGAGTTTAAAGAAATTCGGTTCGGTACAATTTGTAGCTTTTAAATCGTAGTACATTCCTGTGTGCCAAAATTCTCTTGCAAAAATTATTTGGTATGATTTATTAATCAAAATTATGAAAAAACGTGTTTTTTCGCCCATTTTTACCTCTGATTTCGAACTTTACACTCCCATAAATAACACAATATTGCGTTTTTTTGAATATGGTTTGCTGCGATGTGTAGCCCCTGAGAAGCACTTTATTACTGCTGTATTCAATTTGCTCTGACTCATAAGCGGAAAAATTTAGCAGAGAAATCTTAGTTAAAATCCGTTTTTTACACCATCCACTAGAGTGTAAACTTTAAACCCCAGGATCTAACTCACCATAGAGCGTAGAAGATTTTGCTTATATGCAGAATGTAGCCATTGATCCGCTCTACATTTCTGTCAGAAAACGTTTTAAAAAACTCATAACCGAAGTTAGTATCAGACATAAGCAGGTTGAAAACTCGACCAAAAAGTACTTTTTTCATCCCCAGATTTTCGCACTCTTTACACTGCCATTCGAGAACAAATTCGAATTTCATAAAACAAAAAAATGATCATCTGTGGAATTCATCCCTCTATAATCCTATGCTGTTCAATTGTTCGAGTCATCAATACACAGTTGTCCACATGCCGTAATAAAAAGGTCCCAAAATTTGTCCTATGTTATAACGTTACACAAAAACTTTACACCTTCTTTACACAGTAAATTTTAATTTTCAAGAAAAACAAAAACACGGGCAGCGAATTTTTTATTATCTTTCTTTTAAAAAAACCGCACCTTCCAGAAGTGTCCCGTTATAGCTGTAGGGGGGTGCACAGGTGTTAGGGTACCCAAGATATTATAGGTACGCGCTAACGCGCTACCTATGATTTTGTTGCAGAAGTAATTTTACGCAAAAACAGGATCCAGGATTCCCAATATTCATATAGGGACGGCGTTTTCGGCTCTATAGTAAAACATATTACTAAAATTTCGGATTAGATTTGCTCAACCAAAATAAGGGACGAAGCAACAAATGACTTTGATCGATGAGCGTTAGTGCCTAGGGCCACCTCACTTACACAATTATGACTTCATTTATTCGCCATTAGAAAGCTGGAGTAAACATGTGTGCTCATTTTTAAAATGAAACCTTGCAGCCTAGCAGCCAGTCCTAATTTTTCGAGCATTGTGCGGGGCCTCGACAGTCGCAGCTTCGATTTGCTTTCCAGTATACCTTTGCGTTTAGACCTTTGACAATCCAAAACACCCCCATGTAGCCATGGGGTGTTTGCAATAATGATGTGTCCAGAAAACTGAGTTCAACAAGACAAAAACGTAAAAATTTTCCTGCACTATTTGATCGTTGAATGAAAATGCGCTTGCTTGTTGAGCAAAATAGTAAAAGTGCGAAAATGATTGTGTACCAATTTGTCTATTCTCTGTTTTGTTTGTCTTTTGTGTACCAGTTTGTCTATTGGCGTTGTTTGTCTTTCTTAACAAGGACACATAATCTTATTTTAAATGAAAGGAATGGCCAAATTTTCTTATGTTTTTGCGCATTTCCTGTTTTCTGAACTGCATCTTGTTAATAAGAAGGCCACAAATGGGCTTGAAAACTGTAAGAACAAAATTTTCATCAATAAATTTTTCTAATCTTCTTGGCAGCGACCCGTTGCTGAGCTATGTAATTAGCAGAGGTCGAAAAACGCATTTCAGCTCAGAAGTTTTGTGCAATGTAGGAGTTCATCAATTTTAAGTGTTTTAACCGAGATTTGAACGATTTTGCGAAATTTTTAACGTTACTATTTAACATTAAAATGCTTTTTTTACAAAAATTTTTTCGGGACTCTGCCCCGAACCCCGCTGGGAACGCTTGAGCGCGCTACCCCAGATCCCCGCAGCCGTAAAATATCGTTGCACATGTGCAACGAGATTTTAGGAAGAACATGCCAGGTAAAAGGGTTAGGAATTTCTAAAGATTTCTGGCGTTTGGCGCCGGCATTAATTTGTCTGTTTTGTATGATTTAAGCGGTATAAATTGAGTTTAAAGTGTATAAACGTCAAAATTTTCCGGCGCATAGTGTCGCCAGTTAACGTTCTTTCTTTTTTGTAAAGCTCCAATATTGCGTAGCCTGAATCACTCAAAATATCTTCAGACAAAGTTAGTAATTCTCAGTTTTCTTGTTAGAAGCTGGAACTGTCAAAATTTTTTTTGTACAAATTTGATAATTTTCTGCTCTGTCAGACCACACCTGGGCGTGGGGGGGGGGGTTTGGGGGGGTATGCACCCCCCAGAAACCAAAATACCCCCCCAGAAATCAAAATACCCCCCCCAGAATTCAATTTTTGAAAATTTTTTTCGTCTTTTTCGCAATTTTTTGATGCCAATGGATAGTGCTTGATGAGAAACGTCGAAAAATGGTGTTTTTATCGCCATACCACCATTTTTAAGGCCATTTTTCGACCTTCAAAAAAATCTTGCACCCCCCTCCCAGAATTTTCTTGCTGCCCACGTATGTGTCAGACTATTAGTATTCACAGAGCTACAAAAATGTTAAGGGCGGTAAAAATGATTCAAGTTTCTTGACACTCTGCGCCACTTATGATTTCCGAACTGTTTGTTAATAGAAAGGCCGTAAAATCTACATGAAAACGGTATAAATTCCAAAAATTTTCGGCACTTCGCGCCGCCTTTACACTTTTGTATTTTTGATCGTCAGAAACCCATAAATTAGCTAGGCTACACCACTAAAGGTCGAAAAACTCAGTTTTATCATATATAACGTTGCAGGCATTCAATGCAAAAGTAGTCTTAAAAAATTTTTGCTCGTGCTTCCCCGAACCAAAATCCTGGCTTCGCCTCTGAAACACCCCACAGATTACGGTGGACATAAATCACGGTGGACCCAAATCTGACTTTTAGCAACTTCTCCAATTAAAGACAACTGACTGGTCGATAGCAAAATGCTTTGTCAATAAAGAGCAAAACATCAGAGTTGTAGATAGAACTTTGTACCAAAGAACACCAAAAACACTGAGTATTGGCAGGTAAATATTGAAAGGTCTGTAAGAAGGTAGTGCGACTACCTACACAGGCGTATTCATCAGAAGTAGCCCTTTGCCGAAACAGTTACGGCGTTTCGGTTACGAACTCAACATTTGTTGATTCTATTACTATTATTCCTTGGTCGCTATGAGGCATTAAACCGCAACGGCGTGCATAGAAATGGAGTTTCAGCGACCTTGCGAGTATCTAAAAAATTGGTTTCTAGACAGCTTACTGTAATGCAATTCGGTACATTAATTCTTCATATGCTTATCAATTTCTTGGCACAGTATAGTGATTGCTGTTTCAGTTACAACCGCTTTTGTAATTGATTCACGTCGACTCAGGAATTGTGATCCAAGCTCAAGGCTTCATGAAAAAGACTATAGGTAGAAACTGTTGAAAAAACTATAAGACTGTACTTCGACTAAGAACAAAGACTACCAACGGCTGTGACAAAACTGCACAGACTTTCTCCCTATCGGAATAATCAAGAAAGCCGACCCAATATACATACAACAATCGTAGTCAATCTCTAATAATGACGTGAAACGAGGGGAAATCTACGGTCTTATTTTGGCGAGTTTTACAACGGAAAGTATCACATCGTATTTTTCAAAACTTGATTGTCAAATTCAAAATAACATTATGTATGTAGCTCTTGAAATGTCCGAGCTTGCTGTCGGTAAAAATCCCTGTAATTCATGATTCAAAAGCACCCTCGGTTGCCACATTAAACTTTTTTAAAAATTGCAGAGAAGATTGGTACGGATCAATGTAATTGATTTCAGAAAATTTTTGCATGGATCTCAATTTTTATAATAATAATAATAATAGTAATGACAATATTTATTAGCCAATTACTACCGCAGAATGCAATAAGAATTACATGAAAGGATTTAACGAAAGATAATGTCGGAAGAACGAAAGAAGGTTTACAGCATAGTAATGGCTGAGACACAGGCGGATCGCGCTCACGAACGCCCCTTTAGGAGCTCATCTAAACAAAGTTTAGAAATCAAATCCTTGAACCGTTTAAAAGATCTACAATCAACAATGCTTTGGGGCAAAGTATTCCAGATTCTGGCCGTCCTGTTTGCAAAGTCGTTTTTCCTACAGTCTAAATGAAATTTGCGTATATATAGCTTTATATCACTTACCGATCTAGTACCCTTGCGGGTGCGAGTTCAAAAAAGTCTTCAAATGAAAGTAATTGTCTCTTGATTATTCTGAAAGCAATAGTAAGATCAAAATGAATACGCCGAGTTACGAGTCTTCCCAGATTTAACAAACCCAACCGTTCATTGTAAGACAAGTCACTTTGTCGCCATAGTATTCTTTTCGTAAATCTAAGCTGAACTTTTTCAATACACTTAATATCTCTAATCAAATAAGGGTTCCAAACTACTGAGCTGTACTCCAAAATGGGTCTTACATAAACTTTAAAAGCTTTTACCATTAATTCAATATTGATCACTATGTAATAGTTTTTAAAAATGAGCTTGCTAAGCGAGAGTTAAAAGCAAATTTTTGAACCTATTTTTGACTGTTTTTGGAAAAGTTGGTAGTAGGTACGCGTTTTGATCTCGATTTTGTATAAAAATTGGTTAATTTCCGACTCTCAATCCGCTTTTATACGACGAACTACACAGCAAATTAATCAAAAATTTAAAGCTTGAAAAATGAAATAGTACAAAATAAACAAGGCGTGCAATGCGCTACATGTCGCGCCAATCTTCCAATACGCTGTCCTTTACATTTCATGTGTGCCGGACGGACGAAAGTTGAAACCAACTTAACTTGTCCGTTGTGGCAGAAATGCCGCATTACGGCACAGATTATGACGTAACGCGCAACAGAAAGTCGGACGCGTGCCGCATGATGCCGGATTCGTGCTGCAGCGGTTTTGTCAATTTTTGCATTCCGACACCAAACCGGACGGAGCCGGACGAAGTATGAATGGGCCTTTAGACGCAGTGTTTACACAATGAATGCTAGGAGATAAGATGATCATCACTAATGTACACTCATAAATCCTTAATAGATCCTTGAGAAACACTTAAATCTTGAAAAACCAGTTTGTAGTTGTTTCTAGGATTTCCATACCCCAAATACAACGTTGCACATTTGCCATAACTTATTTGCAACTGCGATTTTTCGGTCCATGCGTGTAAGAAATCCAAATCCGATTGTAAGACATCAGCATTACATGAAACATTAAAATTTTTTGCATCGTCAGCAAACAACATAATATCACTATGTTTAATACAATCTGCTGAATCATTCATAAACACTAGATACAATGTAGGCCCTAACACACTGCCTTGAGGGACACCACTAATTACCGGTTGTCATTTTGAGAGACTACTATTTATCTTTACCTTTTGTGACCTTCCGCTAAAAATGATGTAATCCAGCTTAACAGAGTACCCGAAACTCCCAAGAATTTAGGTTTTAACAAAAGTTTTGAGTAAACAACAGAATCAAAGGCCTTACAGATATCAATATAAATAATGTCCATTGGAACGTGATTGTCTAGACTTTTAGTCCACTTGCTTTTACGCTTTAACAGCTGAGATGAACAAGAGTTGTTCTTCAAAAACCCAAATTGTTGTTGACTTATCACACCAGTTCTGTCGAAATAGTCCACGATGGCATTATTAATTATTGACTCCATAACTTTACATAAAACGCAACAGAGAGATATAGGCCTATAATTTTCGACTGAGTCAGGGTCTCCTTAAATGGCTTTAACCAGTGCTTCTAACCCCTGCCGGTCCGATATGAAACTTCTAAAATGCTTGAAAGTGGTTCAATTTAGACAATTTTTATCAGTTTCAAAAAGTAAGCTGAGAGCCTATCGGGACCAACTGAGTGAGTGGGCTTCAGCTTATTCAAAGCCGAGGCTACAATACCAAGCTTAAACTTAACCAAAGGAGGGCGATCAGTTGCCTTTCCAGATTCCAAATTTTGTGGTTGAATGTTGTTATCTAAAGTGGAAACATAAACAAAAAAAATTGTTAAAAGCGTTGGCTTTTTCAGTTTCATCAGAAATAGGTTGCCCATCGAACTCAAGATCACGTATGGAACGTTTCAGTTCTAACGTGGTGTTAACAAAATTATAAAAGTATTTGAGTGATGAACTCTTCACTAGCATAAAAATCCGAAATTGCACTATCAACATTTTTACAAGCAATTTTGTAGTCATCCGACAAACTTGTATTCTTCTTTGATTTTCGCCAAAGTCTGCGTTTCTTTCCTTGTAAATTCAGAATGTATTTCGGAAATTTGCATTTTTCGAAGATAATTTTTTCAACGGAACGTGGGATTTGATCGTCGAATTCAAAATGTCTAAAAATACAGCATAAAAGTCATCAACAGTGACGCACGTTGAAAAAATATCGGGCCAGCTAACAAGTGATAGATCATGTATAATAGAAACGTAATCACCTTTTCTAAAGTCATAGTTTTCTTCAGGAGAATCAACTTCTAATTTTTCGGGAATAAGATCGAAAGTTAGGGCGTCATGGTCAATACTTGAAAAAGGCTCTATGTTTTTGACGTTAAAAACGCATGATTTGTATAAACAGAAAATCAGATCCAATAAATTTTTACCTAGATTAGGTGTCGTGTAAACTGATGTAACCCAATTTCGTTTGTAAGCTCAAAAAATTGTGAAGAAATGCTATTTCCATGGAGAGAAGATCGTTTATCCCAATTAATTTCTGGAAAATTGAAATCACCTACAGCTATAATAATCCTAAGGGTATCGGTGGCCCATTCTAAGAATCTAAAAATTGTTGATCAATTTCATTTTGATTCGGAGGCTTGTAACACAAAATAACTGTATTTTGAGTCGAAAACAGTCATGTCACATGTAATGCCCTCAAGTAAAGAAAAGTCATCCGGGATGTTTACGTTTTTTAGCTGTAAAAATGATTTGAATACTATGGCGACACCTCCTCCCGTCCGATTTTCTCTGTCACAGCGAATGATACTGTACCCAGAGTTTAATCGGTGTGCAATTCATTTAGCCATGTTTCTGTAATAAAAATTATGTAATACGTTGATTGGTCTAAGAGGTAGTGAAAATATTCAAGTTTATTACATATGCTTCTAACATTGAATAAAACACACTTAAACGCTGTACAAACAGGAAAGCTGGAATGAGAATCTGAGTGAGTCTGAGAAGGACCAAAAAATCTGCTTTCACAATGTTTTTTCGCTGGTTTTATACCCTGTTTAGACTTCTGAGGTTTTATCAGGGGCGCACGGTCCTACCGCTGACATGTTAGATATTGAAAAAACAGTTTCGCGGTCACTTTTACGTGTAATGACGCCTCTACGATAATCTATAAGATGATCGGAAAGGCCTTTCGTAATTTTCACGCAATTATCGTCCATCTTCCTGACGTTGCCTGTACGTCAGGTCTCGGCGGGCTTTTTTGACTTCCTTGTTTATGTAAGTTATAAAGTTTTGTTTTACCCTTGTCGTCGCGCAAACAATTTTGAGGAACTGGGATCGCTTGTCTTCTGGATCAACCGGCCCGTCACGCGAACACGTACTGAATGTCTGATGGTCGGATGCTTTCAAATTCGTCGCTTCCTTCTTTGGCAACCAACAACTCACGAACTGCAGCCAAATCGTCCTTGGTGTCTGGCAAGCCGAAGAAAACAGCATTACGCTAAAACAAAACTTTATAACTTACAAAACTTCATAACTTTCAGGCGCGCATCAATTACGTCCTCGACGGCGTTGGTGAAATTTTTGGTGCCCGAACTGGTGTAATCTATAAACCGATTACGAAAGTGTCATGAATACAGTATGTTTCTAAAGCTCGGGCATAAAGTTGCTTGGGAGTCGGTAATCGAATGCCTTCTATTATTAACTCTGTCTGTGTTCTGTGAGATGGTAAAAATCCTCATAATGAATGATTTGAAAAAGTAAAATGAGCCCAATTAAAATACGTTTTGGCTGCAAGTTATAAATATCTGCTGGTAATAGTTTAGCTGTGCTATACTGTCGTAATATACAGTCCAGCTCACTTATAGTAAGCAGGGTTGCCCACCCTGGTGTTTTAACTCAAATTTTGACGTTTTTTTACGTTTAAGGTTTTTTTGAGGTTTTTACTTTTTGAGGTTTTTGTCCCATTTCGTAAAACACTTGACCTGACTACGGAATGGTGTGCCAAATGTAATTATAATTAATTATGATTTATTTTCGATTTTCTACTCATTTAAAGCACTTATTATACGCAAACCAGGCCCGTATCCAGGGTATAGGGGGGCACGTGCCCCCCAACGTTTTCTCCCACTTTTTGGTCTATTTGTCAACCAAAATTCTAGGAAATGGGAAAAATTTTGGCTTGGTTGGCATTTGTGGAAAATTTTTGTAATGTTAAAAATGCGTTTTAGAGTTAAAACTTCAAAATTTTTCGGCGCTTCGCGCCGAATTGATTTAATTCTTACATATTATTAATCTTTTAGCCGCGCTGCGCCAATTGCAGCATTTTTATCGACAATCTGGTCTAGAACTTCACTACGATTGAAAATTCTTATCTTCTGCACGGATTCAGTTAGTTTTTGTAATGCAAAAATGCGTTTTAGAGAAGTGAAACTACAAAAATTTAATTGATTTAATTCTTTTTTGTTAGTAATCTTTAAGCCGCGCCGCGTCCATTGCAGCATTTTTATTGACAATTTGATCTAGAACTTTACTACGATTGAAAATTCTTCTTCTGCACGGATTCGGTTAGTTTTTGTAATGCAAAAATGCGTTTTAGAGAGGTGAAACCACAAAAATTTCGCGCCGAATTGATTTAATTCTTACTTGTTATTGATGTTTAAGCCGCGCGGCGCCAATTGCAGTATTTTTATCGATAATCTGGTCCCAGAACTCCACTACGATTGAAAATCCTTACCGTCTGCACAGTTTTTGAAATGCAAAAATGATTTAGAGAGCTAAAATTTCAAAATTTTCTGGCGCTTCGAGCCATTTGATAAATTATAGTTTTAATTGTCAAAAACAACTTCAGAATTGGCTAAAATGCTTTACTGAAGGAAGGAAATTCAAGTTTCAACATAAATAACGTATACTGATTGTGATATTTCTTGTAGAGCGAGAAATTTTTATACAAAAAGCGCATCACACACCGCTATTGCATGTGTACATAAAATTTTCTTCTTAAAAACACTGATTTTTCAACACAGGCGCTCTATTTTAAACGTTTTTAGACCTCCCAAAAAACGTGGAAAAAAGTCGGAAAAAGTTGAAAAAATTTTGGGTTTGCTCTATGATGTCAACCAAATCGCTGGGAAAAAAACGATGCCTCCCCCGAAATGAAATATGAGAATGAGTTTTTCCTTCACTCTCCCCCTTTGCTTTTTTAGCCAAAATCGCAAAAAATTCAAAATTATGATTAGAGTCTAATTAGTCCCAAGCAGGCGGTTTAAACGCTCGATTTTTAGTCTTTATACTACCTAAAGCGTATTTTGCATCTTTTCTTCTGTTCTGCACACGTTTTATGCAGAAAATGGCCCTTATTTAAGATAGTGTCTATTGGATTCTCACCATGTTTTAGGCATCTGGGTAGCAAAATTTACAAATTGTACAGCTCTAGTGGTCATAAAACGTCTTTTTAAATTAATCCTTTTGTCCCCCTAATTTTGGTCGCCCCCTTCCCCCGAAATAAAATCCTGGATACCATAGCTGGGCAAGTCTTAAAGTCTCGGCTGGTACCGGAGCCCAATTTTTCGGTTGGTTGCTTTAGTCAGAAAAGTGGTTGAATTTTTAACATGTTAGTCTTGCTTCCACGCAAAGTCCATTCATAATTTCACTGCACAGTCACACTATTTCTCGCAACATAATTTTTTTAATCAAAAATGGTGTGTCAAAATTAGTATGGTGTAAAAAATAGTGCAATCAATAATTTGCATAGCAATTATGTTTAAAAACTCATTACTTTAGTAACAATTGACCTTTAATCTTGAAGAGACATTCACTGCAGTGTTTTTTTTATTTGCACAGTGCAAACTTTTTTGGGCCCGTGCAAAGAAAAAATTTGGTGATCTTTGCACGGTGCAAAGAAAAATTTGAGCAAAAATAATGTAAAATATGTCGATTTTTGAATGCCCAGGTCACTTTAAAATCAAATTTTCAAAAACTTTTTCGACGCTTCGCGCCAGATAACACCAAAATATCTTATTGTCTTTCTAGCACGCCCACTGAGTTCAATTTTTCATCTTATTTTTATTTCTGATGCAGACAGGCTTATTCTACTTTGCGTATTCCATTACCAAATTAGCAAGAAGTGGATCTTGTTTTAGCTTGTTTTACTTTTTTCAAAGGTCACCCAATTTTAAAAGTGCAAAAAGTTTCAAATGAGCATTTTTTGGAAAAAATGCAAAGATTTTCGGTACTAGTGCTTGATGTCCCATGCCTTTTTTCGACAATTTTCCCTAATGTAGTAAATTTCTAGACCAGGTTAAACGAATCATTAGGTTTTTGTTGTACTTTACAGTGCCTACAAATTGTTAATTAAGTTTTCTGCGTCATGTTAACAGGTAATTACGCTATCTTTTCATTTTTTACTCATGCCATTTTCAGAGCTTTCATATGTTTTTAAACAGGATTTCGATAATTATGACGATGGAAGCCATATTTTAATTTTAGCATTACAGTGTTGTTTTTTACACATTTTTCAGTGCTAGAAAGTGAAAAATCTGAAGTGCTTTTTTTGGAAAATCACAATAAAGTTTCGCGCATCGTGCGATTTCTTCACTTCTATAGATATTTTCAGCATGAACATTTCAAATAAAATTTTACATTTGATCAGTTTTAAGATTTTCTGGCTCGAAAATGAGAAAAAATTTTCGCGCTTCCTGCGACTTCCACTTATAACATGAATTGCTAGAAAAATATGTCATTTTATTTTTTGAGCATTAAATTTCTGCAGAAACTATTAAATGTGCTGAAAATTTGTTACAGAAATCGCAAATCTGTCGTTTTTCTCAGGGTAAACATAGTGTGAAAGAAATAACGGCTAAACCTACAGTATCCTACCGCTCGAAGCGTGGAAAATTTTTGTATATAAAATACACTCTACAAAAAAATTTTCGGTCGTGCAAAAGGATTTTGGGAGGTTTTTGCACGGTGCAAAGAGGCCCGTGCAAATAAAAAAAACACTGATTCACTGCCTTCAATATCCTTATTTTTTATGCACTTTATTGTGTAAAAATAAAACTTCTACAGAGTTCCTCATTTTCATGTCGTCAAATAGTATATACGTTTTCTTTTCAAATATAAATCCTGCTTGAAATGCACGAAAATTGTCATATTCAGCGCAACCTCTAAACATCAATAACGAATAATAAAATTAAATCGATTTGGCGCGAAGCGCCGGAAAATTTAGAGATTTAACCTTTGTGAAATGCAATTTTGCATTACAAAAATTGTCCGAATTTGGCGCGGCTTAAGCATAAAGAACAAGTAATAAAATTAAATCAATTCGGCGGAAAATTTTTAGATTCCACCTTTTTGAAACGCAATTTAGCTTACAAAAATTGTCCAAATTTGGCGCGGCTTAAGTAATTTGCATCACAAAAATTATCCGAATTCGCGCAAAGCGCTGGAAAATTTTGAAATTTAACCTTTGTAAAACACAATTTTGCATTACAAAAATTGTCAGAGTTTAGCGCGGCCTAAACATCAATAACAAGTAATGTATGTATAAAAGACTAGCGTTTATTTACACATAAAACAGTTGGACAGACAAGTATGTATGTATTTTTAATACATCGATTAACTAACGTGAATTAACTAACGTAATTAACTAATTAACTAATTACTAACGTACCGATTTTTAGAGAGCCCAGTAACCGATTCGGTTGCCAGGATTTAAAACATCGGTTGTTGGGATCTAAAAAATGATTGCTGAGCTCCAAAAATCGGTTGTTGGACCCCAAAAATCGGTTGCTGAGGTCTCAAAATCGATTGCTGGGGTCAAAAAATCAGTTGGTGGGATCCGGAAATCGATTGCTGGGGTCTTGAAATCAGTTCTTGGCTCCGAAAACCGGTTGCTGGGGTCCTAAATCAGTTGCTGGGCTCCAAAAATCAGTTAGTGGGGTTAAAAATCGGTTGCTGGGGTCTGGAAAACCAGCTGGTGGGCTCCAAAAATCGGTTGCTGAGGTCTAAAAATTGATTGCTATGGTCAAAAAATCAGTTGGTGGTGTCCGAAAATCGGTTGCTTTGGTCCGAAAACCGGTTGGTTGGCTCCAAAAATCGGTTGCTGAGGTCTATAAATCGGTTGGTGAGCTCCAAAAATCGGTTGCTGGGGTCTACAAATCGGTCTGTGAGCTCGAAAAATTGATTGATGGGTCCTAAATCGCTTATTGGGCATAAAAATCGCCTGTTGGGTTCCTAAATCCGTTATTGAGGTACGAAAATCAGTTGCTAGGGTCTATAAGTTGGTTGGTTGGCTATAAAAATCGGTTGCTGGGGTCTGAAAACCGGTTGGTTGGCTCTTAAAATCGGTTGCTGAGGTCCAGAAATCGGTTAATGAGCTCCAAAAATCAGTTGCCGGGTCTAGAAATCGATAGTGATCTCGAAAAATTGATATATGGGTCCTAAGTCGCTTATTGGGCTTAAAAATCGCTTGCTGGGGTATTAAATCCGTTATTGGGGTCCGAAAATCAGTTGCTGGGGTCTACAAATTGATTGGTAGCTCCAAAAATCTGTTGCTGAGCTCGAAAAATTGATTGATGGGTCCTAAATCGCTTAAAAATCGCTTGCTGGGTCCTAAATTTGTTATTGGAGTAAGAAAATCAGTTGCTGGGGTCTAAAAGTTGATTGGTTGGCTATAAAAATCGGTTGCTGGGGTCTGGAAACCGGTTGGTTGGCTCCAAAAATCGGTTGCTGGGGGTCTAGAAATCGGTCGATGAGCTCGAAAAAATTGATTGATGGGTCCTAAATCGCTTATTGGGCTTATAAATTGCTTGCCAGGGCCATAAATCCGTTACTGGGGTCCGAAAATCAGTTGCTGGGGTCTAAAAATTGGTTGGTTGGCTATAAAAATCGGTAGCTGGGGTCTGTAAACCGGTTGGTTGGCTCCAAAAATCGGTTGCCGGGGTCTAAAAATCGGGTGCCGGGTCAAGGAATCGGTTAGGAGCTCCAAAAAATCGGTTAGCGGGGCTAAAATCGGTTGTTGAGCTCCAAAAATCGGTTGCTGGGGTCTAAAAATCAGTTGATGGGCTCCAAAAATTAGTTGAACCCAGGAGCAATTGATTTTTAGAGCCATTCAACCGATTTCTAAACCCCAGCAACCGATTTCTTGGAGCCCATCAACCGACTTTTAGACCCCAGCAACCGATTTTTGGAGCCAACCAATCGATTTTTACACCAAAAAAAGTTTATGTACAAAACATAGGGTGCAACTGGTGGACCATCCGGCTGGTACTGAACTTGCTCTGGCTGGTACCCGGTTGAACCTGGTTGAACCTCTTGCCCAGGTATGCTGGATACGGGCCTGGGGTTAATACATAAAATTTGTTCGCGTACTTAACGCAATTGCGAGTATTCTTAAACGGATATCTATTGGTAAGCTAAGAAGCCACTATTTGTTTTCAATTTTATATTGTGTGACGCTCTTGGGTTTATGCACAACTGTGTGTAAAGCGTGCGCATTTGTTGGTATTAAGAAGCCGTCTGAATTGATTGTCATTGTAATCGAATCATTATTGCTGACTGAGTGGCTTAGTATTTACAGGTTCTAACGAATAAAGTGGTTAAAGCATTATCTATGCTGCACTCGGAATGCGACGTTTATTTAGCTTTTCTATGTCAACCTAACCATTTTCTAATGCTGCTGTAGAACGAGTTTTTTCGATCATGAATGTTGTGAAAAATAAGTTCAGGAATCGTCTAGATACAGATATGATAGATGCAATTTTGTGGTATGGATTAAAATGGCGTACTGAATCTTGTGTAAATATGTGTGTCTCTCGTGCAATGCTCAAACGCTTCAATGTTGCCATGTACGATCATAAAAATGATGCTGCTAAGTTCAAAGAGGACCACTGTGATGATGATATAACCAACGTGCTTTATTTGGAAGCTTTATCGTTATAGATTTATTATAGAAATAAAATTTTGGAACATCCTACTTGATTTGACTTCTATTAACATACGTATTTTCATACTATCATGTTCGGCTTACAAAAAATTTAACCACTAGATGAATTAATACAATTCTAAAACTGAGTAAAAGCTATAAAATTAGATCCATTTAAGCAGAATCACATAAATTTATGCTAAGCTTAAGGGTCATTCCATGTCAAGTCACCCAACGCTCCCAGTCGACCATCTCCAATCTGCATGAAATTTTGCACATAAGTAGCCCTTGGTCCTAAACTAAACTGGGCAAAATATTAGATTCTAATATGCTTTTGTTCAAAAGTTATAGGCTTTGGTCTACGGGGCCATCTTGCAATGATCACGCTGCGTGCTTTATAATCCCGCAACTGTGATTGCTTGTATTTTCAGTTTGGATCGATGAAGAAGGATTAAATTCAGTTGACTAGGACAACTTTTTGTGTCAAATCTAGTAGTGCAAATAAAAGAACAATTGAAGTCAAACTTGAATCGCAAATTGTTGCCAAAGTTGAGCAAAAAATCGGTTTTTCAAATAAAGACCATACTTTGAGCACAAATTACGCAAGATGCTGGTATTTAAATCAGTCAATAAATTTCCCAAGAGTAGTCTACATTAGTGTCTCTATTTGTGCTCAATTTCATAATATCTGGAGTTATGCTTCCGAAACTAGAGGATGGCAAAAATGCCAAAACAAATTTAAATGCAAATTTTACCCTATCTTCAGCAGCAAAAATTAGAATGTGGGTCATTTTTAATTTTTTCTTTTTTTGCTCCATTTGAAAGAGCGTTGTTTCTTCTACTGAAGTCATCGTTTTTCATTTTGTGCCTGGGCCTTATGGGTAGAAAAATAGCTCATATTCTCATGGTTACTCCTCGCACGCAATGCATATATTGTGAAATAATGTGTACTTTGCCTAGATTTATATTGAGCTTGTAATACAATAAAATAGTAATGTTTGACACCCTGAGAAGCGCTTATTGTGCTTATTTTTTGTGTTATTCTGATGCTTCTAGTATTTACCCGTCCATCATGAAGTGATGCTACATTTGGCCAGAAAATTTATGATGAAAAATAAAGTATTATTGATCAACTCCTATGAAAGATGTATCTCAGTCATACTTTGGCACAGTTGTGGACTGTGCTACAAATTAAGTAAACTTAGATTAGTGCTAGGGTAGTGCAAGAAAAACGGTTGGTAAAATGCCAAACAGTAGCTGTAACGCGTGATAACCACCAACTTAAACCTGCTAGTCAGAACAGTGTCACTGGCTGTCGAGTGCCCAGTGATTCTGTATCATTTGTTGCCCATCTCTATCAGCCTGAAACACAGGCTTTGGGGCTCAGAGTATCAGAGCTGCAGCCTGGGCAGTTTGTGGCTTGCATCTATGACAATGTCTGGTGGATTGGAAATATTTGTGACATTTCTGTCTCAGAGCACGATGCTTTAATTGACTTCATGCATAAACATGACCCAACTGCCTCTTTTCACTGGCCTGTGAGAAAGGACACATGTTGGGTTCCAGAGCAGCATATTATTGCAGTTCTTCCAGCACCTAATGCCCATAGCATGGGAAGATCGTACAGCTACCCTGAAGCGATAATGACTAATATTATACAGCTGTACAGCCTCTTCAATTAGCTTGCAGTGTCAGTAACGTTGCACTCTAATTGTAAAGAACTATGGCTTGGGAACCATAAAAAACCCACTTAGGGCTTGTGAACCCTGACTAAGATACCATCTTATTGGTTTGGGAACCAAGGCAAAATCCGGATAAGGCTTGGGAACCTAAAAGAAACCCAACCCGTGGCTGGCCTTGCCTGGCTATTGGGCATGGCCCCTTGGCGATGGGGCTACCAGTTGAATTACTGATAGTGGCACACACTAATTCCCATAGGGGGTATTACCCCCACCTCAGGGTCCGAGACTTGAATCACTGTCAGACGATTTTGAGCTATCGAACATTTTCTGTAATGATTTTGGGTACAAAAGCAGTGAAGATATTAAAATTTTTCGGCGCTTCGCGCCGACTAGTACACTTCTGTTTTGTTTACCCATAAAACACCTAGAACGAAGGTAAAATGATATGAAAAGTCAGAATTTTCGATGAATTCTTATATTTTTAACTTACAATACTGACGAAACTTGTCAGAATGGGACAAAAAGTAGTTAAAAATGCAGTTTTTTACATTAAAACATGCTATATACAGTGGTCGCCATGAAAGATGACGCGCCACCACCCTCAGAATTATAATGGATGGTGCTTGCAAGCGCCGCATTACGTCCATCATGTGCCATCATCTCTTTTTTATTCAGCGCCACTAACCTCCATCATCCCATTAATCTGGTGATGCGGATGGCGCAATTTAGCTACTAATAGCACCAACAAGGAAGCACACACGTGAATGCTGGCGCGCTTCCTTCTTGTTGGTGCTATTAATAGCTAAATTGCGCCGTCTGCATCGCCAGATTAACGGGATGATGGAGGGTAATAGCGCTGAATAGAAAAAAGAAATGATGGCGCATGATGGACGTAATGCGGCACTCGCGACGCACCATCCATTATAATTCTGAGGGTGATGGCGCGTCATCTTTCATGGCGACCACTGTAGGATGTTTAAGCCATTTTTCATATTTGACCTTCAAAAAGGCTAGAACTCTAAATTTAGTGGTCTCAAATTTTGGGATTTCACCACTCTGAACTTTCGACTTTGGGAAACATGGACCAACGCAAGGACAAAAATAAGAAAAACTCAAAACAATGTAGTATCTAACACATTGTTATGCAAAGAACTTTTAAGTGAAATGTAGCATCACTTCATGATGGACGGGTAAATACTAAAAACATCTGGATCACACAAGAGAATAAGCACAATAACTTTTTGCCAGGGTGTCAAACATTACTATTTTATTGCATTGCAAGCTCGATATAAATATAGGCCTTTCACAATATGTGCATTGCATGCGAGGAGTAAGCTTGAAAACATGAGCTATTTTTCAACCTAGAAGGCCCAGGCACAAAATGAAAAACAATGAATTTGGTAGAAGAAACAACGCTCTTTCAAATGAAACAAAAAAGAAAAAAATTAAAAATGACCCACATTCTGATTTTTGCTGCTGAAGATATGGTAAAATTTGTATAAATTTTTTTGGCATTCTTGCCATCCTCTGCTTTCAGGAGTATAACTCCTGAATTTTTGAAATTAAGCACATATAGAGACACTAATGTAGACTACTCTTGGAAAAATTATTGACTCATTTTAATTGCAGCATCATGTGTTATTAGTGATTGAAGTATGGTCAGTATTTCAAAAATTGATTTTTTTGCTGAAGTTTGGCATCAATTTGCTACCCAGGTTTAATAAGAATTGCTTTTTTATTTGCATGACTAAATTTCGCGCAAAAAGTTGTCCTAGTCAACTAAATTTAATCCTCCTTCATTGATCCGAACTGAAAAAAACAAGCAATCAAAGTTAAGGGATTATAGAGCACGCGCGTGATCATTGCAAGATGGCCCTGTAGACCAAAGCTTATAACTTTTGAACAAAAGCATATTAGAATCTAATATTTTGCCCAGTTTAGTTTAAGACCAAGGGCTACTTCTCTGCAAAATTTCATGCAGATTGGAGATGGTCGACTGGGAGCGTTGGGTGATTTGACATGGAATGACCCTTAAATGAAATAGCTACAAAGCCTGTAAACCTTATTGTACACTGGATAGAATTTATTTCTAAATTTTGAGCTTTTACCTTAATTTTTGAGGTTTTACCTTAATTTTTGAGGTTTTTTCGGCCAGTGATAGTGATAGTGATAAAGGGGTGGGCGAAAGCCCTTCACGCAGGCTAAGAAGCCCATTGTGTACCCCACGGAAACTTTTGAGAGCTAGTCGCACAAACGTTTTGAGGCTTTAATAAACCCCAAAAGTTGAGCAACAGGCTCCTGTAAAACTGCCGAGGGTTCAATATGTGGAGCATGGAAGAACCTAGCTCTCAACTTATCAAACCCAGGGCAGTGACAAAGGAAGTGGATAGAATCCTCTTCTGTGAGCAGACATTTAGCGCATTTGGGGTTGTCAGAAACCCCAATAGTACATAGGTGTCTGTTGAGGGGACAGTGTCCAGTTAAGAGACCTATTACTGTCTTAAGCAGCTTACGACCTAAGCTGATCAAGGAGCTGGCTATTTTCTTGCATGGCCTCTCCATAAAGGATCTGGCCTGACGACAAGTCTTTTGCTCACTCCAATATTGAACATGTTGTTCCCTGACCCAGCTGTTGATGTCAGCCTTAGCAACAGCTCTGGAGACAGCAACTACCGGTTCTGGGCCAACATGTTTACGTGCTGATCCCATTTTTGCAGCATGATCCGCAAATTCATTGCCCTCAATGCCGCAGTGACCTGGGACCCATAATAATTTGACATTGTTATATTGCGAGAGTTCTTGCAAAGCAAGAACACACTCGAGAACTAACTTTGAAGACACTTTTGGAGATAGAAGTGACTTCAGAGCAGATTGACTGTCAGAGCAAATAAAGATGTTCTCATTTCTGAGGGCCATCAATTCTCTGCTACGGCAGCATTGCAAAATAGCAAGTATTTCTGCCTGAAAGACAGTACACATACTGCCTAAGGTAAAATACCGCATCTGTTTTAAGTTCTGGAAATAGATGCCCGCGCCTGAGGTATTCACAAAGCGTGATCCATCAGTGTAGCAGACAATTCCAGGAGGCGAGAGAATATCCACTCTAGATTTTTCCCAGTCATCCCTAGTGGGAAACTGAATGGTATAAAGTCTACCAAAAATAAATTTTGGTACAATGAAGTCACTTGGCATTTTGAGCACTGGCCCAATGGCCTTAGCCCAAACAGCATTGTGACCTACAACCTTGCCTTTTGCATTCCAACTGCCAGCTATGTTTAGTCGATATGCCGCTGCCCTTGCACAACCCTCCACAAAGATATGCAGGGGAGGCAGGTCCAGCAAGACTTCCATGGCTGCAGTCGGTGTGGTGCACATGGCACTACAAATGCTGAGGCAAGCCATTCTATGTAAATGATTAAGCTGACATTTCACAGTAGACAAGTGTGCACGAGGCCACCAGATTAGTGCAGCATAGGTGATCATGGGTCTAATCACAGACACGAAAAGCCATCGCATGACTCGTGGTGATAGACCCCAGGATTTCCCTACAGCTCTACGACATTGCCAGAATGCATTAACAGCCTTCTGACATTTGACCTCTACATGATTGCGCCAGTTTAATTTTTGGTCCAAAATAAGTCCCAAAAATTTGACCTGGTTTGCACATTGTAGTGGCATACCATAGAAAATTGGTGGTTTAAACCCATCAAGTTTCCGTTTATGAGTGAATAGCACCATTTCGGTTTTCTGTGGGTTCACAGATAGACCATTATGGTGACACCACTGTTCCACCTTGGCTAAACCACTTTCCATAAGTGAGGAAATGGTGTCAAGGAACCTTCCAGTAACAAGGATTGCCAAATCATCAGCATATCCTTGACTGTAGAGGCCAGACTTTTGCAAATTCTGCAAAAGTTCGTCCACCACAAGGCACCACAGCAAAGGAGATAGTACACCTCCTTGTGGACAGCCTTTTGTGGTAGTAAAGATCATGCTGTCTCCATAAGAGTCAGTCATGATATGGCGAAATCTTAGCATAGCATCAATCCATTTAACAATGGTCTGATGTATGCCATGATTGGATGCTGCTTTGCAGATAGCATTGAAGGTTGTATTGTCAAATGCCCCTTCAATGTCCAGAAAAACGCCCAGTGTGAATTGTTTGTTGTCTAATGCCCGTTCAATTCTAGAAACTAGTTCATGAAGGGCCGTATCAACAGACTTTCCACACTGATACGCATGTTGTGTAACATGTAAAGGATGTTCCAGCAAGGGACCATCTCTTATAAAGCGATCAATTAATCTTTCCATACACTTCAGTAAGAAGGAGGAAAGACTAATTGGTCTGAAGGATTTTGCCAGGTCATAGGAACTACGCCCTGGCTTAGGGATAAAGATGACCTTTACTTGCCGCCAGGCTATTGGAACATAGCCAAGTGCTAGGCATCTTCGATAAATATTCACTAGGGGTCTCACCAGCATGTCCAGTCCTTCCTGCAAAAGAGCTGGAAAAATGCCATCAACCCCTGGAGTCTTGTAGGGTTCGAAGGACTTTACAGCCCAGCGAACCTTATCAGGTGTTATCACCCTGCAGGCCAGAACTTGGTCACCAAAGCCAGAAAAACTGGTTGGGCCCAATGTGTCCGGATATGCCTCATTTCCAACTGCAAAGCTGCCAGGAAAGTGAGTGTCAAGAAGGTGGAGCAGGGTTTCCCTTCGGTTGAGTGTATACTGACCCGAAGGTAGTTTTAATGAGCCAACTTCACCTACTTGAGGTTTACATAAAATGCGGCGAAGCCTAGCAGCATCCGACATTTTTCCAATGTTGGAGCAGTAGTCCTGCCAGCACAATTGCTTTCTAATGCGTATAAGATGCTTATACTCCTGTCGAACCTTGCGGTAATCAGCCCAATCGGAAATTGATTGAGATAATTTCGCTTGATTCCAAGCTCTCCTACTTTTCTTACGGAGGTCTTGGAGCTCCCTATTCCACCAGGGAATAGGTTTGCTCTTTTCCCTCTGTAATGTGCAGGAGGTCTCATATGAGGATGTAAGTGCTTGCTGTACAAAGTCAACAGCACCCTCTACGTCCTCTTTTGTTGAGCAACTAGGAGCCCAAGAACCCAAGCGACTACTAAGGTGCTGCTTAAAAAGAGCCCAATTAGTGGACC
Source organism: Mermis nigrescens (assembly GCA_036768485.1). Taxonomy (NCBI): domain Eukaryota; kingdom Metazoa; phylum Nematoda; class Enoplea; order Mermithida; family Mermithidae; genus Mermis; species Mermis nigrescens. The sequence continues at coordinate 243,580 of JAVLUZ010000153.1, read as the reverse complement.
TTGGATTCCTGTACAACCTAGAAGAAAAGGAATCAGCATGTAAAGAGAAGCGTATCTGTCTGTGGTCAGATAGAGACTCCTCTTGTGAGACATGCCAGTTTCTTATATCATTAGTGAGGTCGAGAGAACATAAGGTTAGATCAATAACCTCCTGTCTCTTTGCCACAACAAATGTAGGTTCGCTTCCCCTATTTAATAAAATTAAATTGGTTGAGGCTAAATATTCAGCAAGTGCAGTCCCACGTTTATTGGTATCGCTGCTGCCCCACAAGTTGTGGTGAGCATTGGCGTCACACCCAATAATTAGTGGTATCTGCTTTTTACTGCAGTAGTCAACCAGAAGAGAAAAAGCTCTACCTGGAGGTAAATGAGGAGAGTCAAAAGGCAGGTATGCTGATGTAACAATGATGTTACGCCAGTGCCCTGCACTTTTATAACTTAACTCAACAGACACCATGTCACGGTTGCTGAATTGTTGGAGGAGCACTGGGTTAAGTTTCCGTGAGACAAGCACGCAAGCCCTTGGTCCTTGTACCACAGTCCCTACTAACACAGTATATAGTTTATCATTTAATCCACATACCTTGTTCTTATAGATCCAAGGCTCCTGGATCAACGCTAGTTTTGTCTGCAGTTTTGCTAGGCAGCGACTAAGTACACCAGTCGCACCTTGGCTATGCTGCAAGTTGATCTGGAATAATTCCAGTACTGATTGGGATGGGAGAGTACTAGTACCAACCATCCTAATCTATGTACAAATTATGCGCTTATTCCAACTTGGTATGTGTCATCAAAGTGACACGCCCAAGTTTGAAATAAGGCCTGAAGTCCAGCTGCTTAAGCACCTGGACCGATGGATGGTCCACTCCCAGGACAAAGAAGGTTTGACCTTCTTTTTCCTCCCGTTTGTAGATTCTCCAAAGGCCAGTGCACAAACCAGGGTTCTGGTTCTGCAGTCTGGAAAACACAGAGTCCCTGTCAGCTAAGCCAGGGAAAAACACTGTGAACTTGGTCAACTTGGGAAGTTCTGATTTGCTGCAAACGCGCAGATCAGCTCCTTCCCAAGGTGGATCGAGATTAGCTAAGGTATTCTTCAGCCAATCCAGAGTGAACTGATCTGCACATGTCATATAAAAAACGCCATGTGACAGGCCAGAAGAGTGAAACCTTGGAGGGGTCTTGCTAGTGCTTGCGACCTGATCCAAGGCTGTAGTTAAGACAGCTGTGAGTGTATCAAGCTTATCAGCTGGAATGCCGCCTTCGCTGCTGAAGTCGACAATACCAACTTTCAGTGATTCCTCAACTGCTGCTTTATAACTAGAAGGTTTTTTAGACCTTTTAGCTGGCTGTGTCAGGCTAGTGGGCGTGTCATCCTTAGGATGTCGCCGCTTGGCCTGTTTGTTGGGCTTAGGAGTTGGGTGTGCAACAGCAATTGCTTGCTGTGCTCCCCCACTACTAATTGCCCTAGATTCTGAGGGAGCTGGGTCCTCCTGAGCAGTATTCTGCCCAGTGCCCCTGCTCGAATCAGAACCTGTAACTTCGGGCAGGTTAGTGCCAGATCCCTGGAGGGCTCTGGCAGCACGAGCCTGCTTACGAAGTTTTCGTTTCTGGGCCCCAGTGAGTTGCTTGCGCAAATTTATGGAGCCCAGTTTCTCCGAAAGGTTCTCCAAAGGAGTCCCTTTCGCAGGTGTTCCAGTAGCATCGCCCTCAACTGCCACCTGGTTCCCTATGGCAACTGAGGAGCCACAAGTAGCTTGACCACCAGTGATGCCCTGTGACAACACACCACTAGTTGGGCTGCAAGTAGCATGACCACCAACATTGCCTTGCAACGACACAGTGCTGGCTGGGTCTCCGGAGATTTTAGAACCCTCATCTGCCGGATACTGAGGCCGGTCTCTAATAACTCCATCATGGTTATAGAACAGTGAGTTGGTTCATGGCTGACAAACTCAGCAAGTTGACCCAGTTAGGGTCCCAGCAGGGCCCCTAGTGATCCCTTAATGGGCTCACCCTGCCAGCTTCTGACGGCCACCAACCGCCAGACATGCCCAGTAGCCACTCCAAGCCCTGGGGAGCAGCTCTTAGTCTGGCCTCTCAGTTAACTTCATTGAGGCACTCAGAAACCCCTCCACTGATAAAGTGGCTGCTCATCCGGAGATGCTAATGTGACTAATGATCTTATTTTAAAAGCGCTACAAGCTATTCATTTGCAATTTTTCTTTAGGACCTTTCTGGCCGCGTAAATCAAGATAAAAAGGCAAATGCGGATGAAATGCGTAAACTGTGTATGGAGCTAAGCACTATGCTTAAACCCCAACCAGTTTTGAATCGCATAGAGAATAATTCATCTGAACGTGTTAACCACTCAATCGATAGCGCAAATTTTTCTGAATTTAATGTGCAAAAGTGCGAATCATGCGCAAAGTACACATCGTGCATCTTCACTATTGTCCACTGGCAACAGCGCGTCAAATTCACGCTCACCTTCGGAAACTGTTCCTGAAAATATCATTCAAAATTGTACGAATCGCACGCCTGAGATATCTAATTTGTCACAGAATCCTTTAGACAAGGGTTTGCAACCAGTGCAAAACTCAGGTTTTTCAGAAAATATACCTATGATTTCGCAGCCGTCGGTACCAATTTCACAGACGTCGCAATCTCGGCCTTCGCTGTCCTTAAATCGTAATGCGCCTTCCTTCATACGTAATTCTTTGAATGTGAACTCGCAGCAACAAATAAATCCTCCCCACCGGTGCAATACTTTCCACCACAAGGAGAAATTCTTCAAAATAATTTCGTACCTAATCCCATAAATGTGGAAATACCACCTAATAATCCTATTTTGCATTCTTCCAATATCAAAATGCAACCTGTTGAGATAAATTTATCTGGCATTAATAATGAATCTGCAAATTTGCAAAATGAATCTGCGCCCCTACCTGAATCATCCAGTAGGAGAAAACATGTCAAATTTTCTGATGAAAGTTCATCTAATAGCTATGATCGCCCGCGCAGTCGTCGCTCGCGTCGCAAAAGCGCAGATCGCGCAGACGACGTCATCGTTATAGTTCAGATTCTTCATCTGAAGGTTCACGGGGTGGATCCGCGTCTTGCTGATTCCTTGAATTTCGGACCTTTTAATACAAATGCAAATTGCAATTGCTAACAAAAAATTTTTTGATGGAGATAAAACGGATATAAAAGCATATTTGCGGAATTTGAATCGCTGGCCAATACCTATGATATCGTGAAGCTGATCGTTTAAAATTTGCAACCGGATTTCATAGTCCTATGCTATGCGTTTATACCGTTCGTTACCTGCTGATATACAACAATCCTATTCAAAAATGAAACACGCGC